>JAPYZJ010001480.1:0-58905 GCA_030522765.1 Ophioninae sp. B BG-2022a | reverse complement strand
TGATCTGGGACCCATACATGCTTATATCAATCGTCTTAGAATTTCACCCCCTACCCCCCATTTCAGGGATGACATTCTTAGCTGGGACACCCTGTATATCAAATAACGTACATATATATATATCTTGATCGGTGTGCGATTCAGTAAAAAATCAGTCAACGCGCAGTCAACGAGCTTTTGACAGGACCAAAGAAATTTTGTCGCTCAGACCTACGATGCTGGAACGTTACGCAATTCCGCAACGAAAATTGAGCAGCGCGCTCTCACTTGCGGTTCTTGTGCTCGTTACGGATTAGAGAGGGCATCAAGCGTTATGCAATTCCGCAACGGAAATTGAGCAGCACGCTCTCACTGGCGGCTCTTATGCTTGTTACGGATTAGAGAGGGCATTAAAGGAAACACTTGATCGCTACGATCAAAATACATTCGCGTATTTTGGCCTAACTGGCCCCTGCGGAACAGCTACCCGGCATGCGGGCGAGTGGCCCCTGCGAGATGGCCGCCCGACTTACACCCGAGCAAGCCGTGGCGACGGACCTAGTCCACCGCTAGGGGCGCGCAGGGCTTTCTCCAAATTTTCGGTCTGTAGTACGTACTTACGTATAGTATGCATACGCACACGCGAGGCCCGTCGAGGCTTGCCGGACGCTAGCGACAATCTTGCCTCGCGGTGGATAGCTGTAGCTCGCACTAATCTTGTTTTACCGACGTGCCGCTCTTGGTGCCAACATTAAGCGTATAGTACCCACCGCGTCGTTCCAAGCCCGTATACGCGCCTGTGCCGACACAGGCAGCCGCGCATCCGCGACACAGCATTATCAATTGGAATTAGTACGCGACGTGACCGCCATGCGGCAGATATCTAGCTTCGCCTTGTTCCACCACGCGGACGCGCCAGGGTGCCCAAAAAAAAAACGTCCAACGCACACACCCGATACAACGCACGCGCCGTACTCAGTTGTACTTTGAGGTGTTGACTGGGTTGACGCATGATCCGTACCACTCACGGATTGTGACAAGAGTCATCGCAAATGAAAGCGTGACGCGAGTTACCACCGCGTCTCACGGTATAAATTTCTGTTTCGTGATTGAAAGCCGACTCGATATATCCGTAAAATGTTGCTACGTCGGGGATACGCGCGAGAACAGTGAGGACCACTCGCGGCCCTCCGATCGTTCTTTTATTTTTTTTTCTTCATTTTTTTTTTCAATTTTCGGCCTTTCGTTTCTTTGGGTTTGCTTGGGTTTGTTTGGGTTGTACAACAAACTTGTAGCGATTATAACCGCTCGCGATAAATAGTGTGTGTGTTTTCAAGCCGAAAGAATGGAAACGGATTATCAAGTCTCACCGAGTCCGGCTCGCGTTTTGACAGGTAAGCAACGTTATCGCTTCGCACCCGTAGTTATTTACTCAACGGTACGCGACGGTTCAAACACTTTTATTTATTATCTTCGGTTCGCTTCTTTTGCCCTAGATGTAGCAAAATCCACCAACTCTTAATCCCTTTCGTTAAATATTTTCAATAGCTGTTCAACTGTAATTTTTTCTACTTTCAACATCCCTATGATCGACATGCCCAATAGTATCAATGATAATCCTATAAATAATGAAATAATAGTTGCCAGAGATCCGCCGTCTTCGCCATTATTGTATGCTCGACCCGTTGCAGGAACGAACAACGAATCCGAAGATCCTTATCCGAGTCTCTCCGATTATCACGACTACGAGCCCAATCTGGAGTTCGACGATACGGAATTGCAGTCAACGACGAACAACGGTATATATACTTGCGTTGGCAAGATTTTTAAATATAATTCTTTTAATATTTTGGCACGAAATGTGAAGATGCCGGATGTCTAGTTTTAAAATGCAACGCGGATCGTACTCAAAGCGATATAAAAAACATCTTATGGGTTTGCAGCGACGCGTCTCCTCGAGGAAAAACTAGATCTTCGTATCGGAGCGGCAGGAAGCGGAATAGAATATCTAGAAAGCCCCGTGAGCGATGGAACGATAGAAGAGAATTTTGAGGAGGCGCTCGTCGATGCTCCGGTCATAGAAACTGGTAAGAGAGAGAACCAAACGGTCAAACATTTTTCGCAATGAAACTGCTGCTACCTGTCAAAAGTAAGGAGTAAGGAAAAAAAAAATGGTGTGCCGAACAGCGGCCGATCTAGCAGCTCTGGACGAGGCACTGGCCGATGAAGAGGACTACCTCGATATTTCTCGATTGGGGATCGTCGAAGTTGTCGGCGACGACAGCGCCGGACGCAAAGTTATCGTCGTTTCCGCTTGCAAACTTCCGCCGGTTGGAAAAGAAGTTTTCAACCACGCCAAACTTCTGAGGTTTATAATGGAACAAGAAGGGAAGGGAAACGTGACAAGTTTCTTCCCTTCTTCTTTAGCGGTAGGGCCGAGGGGGGGGAGAGAGGATAATTACCTGAAACTTGGGGCCCACGGGATAAACGAATCAGCCTTAATTTTACAGATATCTAACTCACACACTGGACACGTTCGTCGAGCAGGATTATAGCTTAGTTTACTTTCACCATGGCCTTACGTCGAAGAACAAACCTCCGCTTTCCTGGCTTTGGCAGGCGTACAAAGCTTTCGACAGAAAATACAAAAAAAATTTGAAGGCTCTCTATCTCGTCCACCCTACAAACTTCATCAGATTCGTCTGGCAAATATTCAAGCCCGCGATCAGGTGATTATATTTTTTGTTCCAAACATGGTTTCTCGTGAGATCGAGGCTTGGATCGTTGACGCGCAACAAAAATTAATTTTTTTCTTACCGATTCTTGCTGATTTTATTTAAAAAAAAACGTCCGCCAATATAATCCAAATGTGCAATGATCCACCCGCGGTATTTCTTTCAAATTCTATTTTTCGACAATGCAAAAGAAAACGAAAAAAGTTTGCGTTTGCCCAAAAAAAAAAACGAAAAGATGAATGTTCCTTTACTCTTCGTTTCAGTGTAAAATTTGGTCGGAAAATAATGTACGTAAATTATCTGGAGGAATTAGCGCAGCACATAAATCTGGACCAGCTGATAATTCCGCAACGTGTCATCGAGTGAGTCGCGCGTGGACGAAGCTCCTCGCTTTTGTTTTATACGTTTCTTCGGAATCAACGATACACGAAAAGTTGATAAATTTTTGATCGGTTGTTTCAGGCACGACGAACAATTAATGGCGAAGAACAGAAAAAGCGTTGGTGGGAATCGTGCTCCGAGTATCCCTGTCGCAACGCCTATCGGCACGACGCAATTTGGCGCGAGCCTACAATTTATCAAAGACAACAATGGCGGCGATCCAGTCCCGCCGATAGTGCGACAGTGCGTTGAGTTTCTCGACACGCCTGATGGTTCGAAAAAATATATCATATATCAATATACAATGTTCAATATTTGATTGAGGCAGGAAAACTTTTTTTTTTCGATATTTCCATTTGTTTTGTTCGATATATATATCATTCGAAAAAATATGTACACTTTTTTTCATGCACATAGCCCATCGTCTACATTAATGTTTGAAAAAGATTTTAAAAAAATTGCCGCACTGCTGGTGTCCTACACTCTGATACGGAAAAGTCGGACCGAGTCTAAACGGAGGAAATACATTTGCAGCTCTCGAGACTGAGGGAATATTTCGAAGATCGGCCAACGTCGCCGTCATAAAGGATCTCCAGAACCGATGCAACCACGGATTGCCGGTTGACTTCCAAGGCGATCCTCATATAGCCGCCGTCCTCCTAAAAACCTTTTTGCGCGAGCTCGACGAGCCCCTCATGACTTACGAGCTCTACGACGAGATCACGCAGTTTCAGGGTACGTTTACCTCTTTCACTGAGACATTTTTAATCCAGAATACACCTAAACTTTATACGGAGAGCTTTTTTCATCGAATAAACTTTATTCGGAATTTCATTGATTTGATTTAATAACTAAATCCAAATTTCATTGAAATCGGTAGAATAGTTTCGGCGTAATCACTCCAGCAGTTGGGAAAAACATAGTTTTGCGAAAGTCGCATGGCTCTGTTCACTCGGTACGAACACTCTTTGCGTCTTTTTCCGAAAGTTCCAACAACTCTTGGAATTTCGCTGTAAAAATTGAACACAATATTTTCAAGAAATAAAATAATCAATTTTTGGAAAACGACGGAATTTTTGGACGACTTTTTCAAATTTGAAAATGGTCTTCCTGCCTTAATAATAAAATAATAAAAATAAGATAATTCGGAGGATTAACGAGAGAGCGATTTGAATGATCGGTAGGACTCTCAAAGGCTGAGCGGCCGCGCCGAGTCAAGATTCTCGTACTTGAGAAGTTGCCGGAGGACAACTACACGCTGCTAAAGTACATCGTACAATTTATATCTCGGGTAAGCCACGCCGTCGAACGTTCGCTCCGACGGATACGTGAAACTCCCCACGAACGATAACAAGCGGCGTTCCAGTTGAAATAAAACAAAGTTTCCCGCACAGGTAATGGACCGGTGCGATTTGAATAAGATGACGTCGCGCAATCTGGCGGTCGTTTTCGGTCCAAATCTGGTGAGATCACCTCCCGCGACGGGCATGTCACTCTCGGAGATAGGTCCCATCAATCAATTCGTCGATTTTATCTTCACCTATCAGGACAAAATATTTATTATCTAAACCGAAAGTAAGCGAGGAATAAAAAAATCCACGCGTTACGAATATGTAAAAGAGTGGATGCGTCGCGTTCGTTCGTTCGAACAAATCTGCCAAAGGCCTAAATTTCACGATGTCGTCCCGTAACGAAGTTCGAGGCCGCGAAATATTATTTATGTCGTTTCGATACACCCGAACAAACACACTCTCGGGAGTTTCTGTGTTGGGCATATATCAATGAAACACACGGACGCACGCGCGCGCGCGTCTTCGTGTAATATACGTTGTAATATATAGATCATGAATTTATCGACTGAGAAATTCTTATTGGTACATTTATAGCTCTGCCATCTCTCAACAACCCACGTATCGTAACAAAACCAAGAAATTCAAATGAAAGTCGTTTGGTTGGGACGGAAAAGGAACGAGGGTTTGAGGACGGGCGCAAGCGTCAATTTCACCGGGCACGAGCCCAATTTTCTAGTTTACCCCTTCGGTTGATCCGGCAACCCCGGGTACAATTTTTTTCCCAATTTCTCTTGTTTTCTTCGTTTTCCCCCAATTTTCATAAAATCGGGAAAAAATGAGAAATATTAATCTTGAAATATGCCGATTTTTCCCAATATTCCTCTTTTTCCGCGTTATTGCGATTTTCTCATTTTATTTGCGAGAATCTTCCATTATTTCCTAGCCTTCTTAAATGCCTTATTGGAAGAATTTCGGAGGAGTGATAAAAGCTCAGAAAATGAGCTTGTCGGGAAAACTTCCCATTTTTTCCTTACCTTCGATCAAACTGTGAATGACGATTCCTTGATTTTTTAGAAGGGCGTCGACCCAGAAAGTATTTCGGAGTTTATAGTGTAAAACCGTTTAACAAGAAATTTAAAAAATTCACCAAATTTTAGGACATTAAAAAGAAGGAATTCGGAAAGAAATAGCGAAAGTTTAGAGAAATGCGAATAAATTTGGGAAATTTCGGAGTAATGTGGAAATATTATTTTCAGGATTTCTCCGAAAAGTCTCAATTCACTGAAAAAATCGGCAAATTTTTTATTTGACGTTTACCCGACAACGACGACGGTTAAACGTCCAACTCGGACGATTATTCTTTCTCCTTCGAAACCAAACAACAATTATTCGAATAATGATTTTCTTATCGGAACACTTGGCGTTATCACCTCCAGAAATACTCGAAGCGTTCTCAACGATGCATGGATCGTGCATATTTATATATTACGGATTGTCTCATTATCTCGAGATATCGAAATTGGCCGAAAGCGACGCGAGTCGAAGATGCTCTATGAGCGTATCGAGTAGACGTGGGCGAGAACAAAAATTACGAAATTTTTTTACAAATTTTTTTTGTAGATACCTTTTTTATAGCAAATGATCCATATTTTATGGAGCTACATTTATTTTTTGACAAAAACGAAAATTAAATGCCAAAACATTCGGTCAAAGTGAGGCACGCGTTGAAAAATACTTTTTTCCATTTTTTTTCAACCCACCTTTCAACGAACGCGAAGTATCGCGATGTTTTCGGTTCCCTGATCGATTTGCATTATCTCGACCAGTGGATCAACATCGATTAGATGGGAAATACGATTGCCAAATAAAAACAAAATCGCACAAACGTCACCTTTTTTTATCGTCTCGAAAACGTTGATTATCGTTCTCGTCTCGATCTGCCCGATACGTATCTAGAATCTTTCTTCATTTATTTCGTCGTGTTTTTTAAATATTTCGATTATCTCTGGACGAACGGTACACGCATAATCGGGTATTTGTCCTAGCCAATCAGTTTATTAAATATTGAACGTTGACTTTACAAGGTATGGCGTAAATAGTGGTCCACCGTCAAGGATTCAATGTACCAGATATTTTTTAGTTACGTACCTGGAAAATTGATAAATGAACATTTTGAAAAAAATGTTTTTTTATTTTTCACAAATTTGGCTGTATTTTCAAGGCTGTATTTTCAAGGCTGTATTTTCTGTGCTGCTGAATAATACGGCAATCGTAAAAAATGGGTGTCATTCGTCACGTTAATTTTTTAAGAAATAATTTTTTTTTGGGGGAACCCCTGGATAAAAATGGTTAAAATAATAACACGCTATAGTTAACTGTCTGGTAAAACAAATCCTTAACGGTGGACCACTATTCAAGCTGCACCCTGTGTACGAAAAAAAAAAAGAAAGAAAAAACGAAAAAAGTGCGAGAAGAGGCGAAGCGAGACAGGGGAGAGGTGGCCTGGAGGATAGGAATACTCGGTGACGAAGAAAGCACAATGACACAATAATAATAACGATCGTAACGAAGGGGGATGGTGAATCGCCTTGTCTCGGTGAGTGCTCCGTTGACACCGATGTTATCGGATTTATCAAGGGTGAATTGATATTAAATACCGAATCTCTGACTGTATACCAAAGAATTTAACGAGAGAACGTCGTACCATTTGTGTAAAACTTTATATTAAATAATGTTAGACGCATTAGCGAAAGTGTGCGAAGTGTACGAGTGAGAGAAACGAGGAGAGTGCGGATTCGTGTGCGCGCGTCCACGAGGGAGTTACGAAAAAAAACTTGGACCCCCAACCTTCCGAACGATCCAACGCGGATGCAGGTTCGAACCTCCCATCGTTCGCGTACGCGACGAATATTCATATTTTTTCCAGTTGCCAAAATTGTATCTGGCTGATCGAACCTGCAGCGATCAACCAAAACTTCTTGCGTATCTCGATACGAGATTTATTGCGTTTTTTCGAAACAAACAATAATTCGATAGAAATTCGATAACGTTAAATCACACAAGGATGAAGAAGGGACGAAACAAAATGCATGAAGTTTGCCCTCCTGAAGACTGCTATCTCCGGCGTGACGGACGAACGAAAAATTCGTGTCTCCGTTAGTGTCCGATTGTCTTTCCCCGTTCGATAAATATCACGGACAAAATATTGTCGCGTGCAAATTCTTGCACTTTTCTACACTCTTTACACCTTCCGTGAACTTGTATTACTACATCCAGGGAAAGTGTAAAAGTGCAGCTAACGCGAACAAACCTAATGCCGATTTCAGTCCGCACTGACTAATAACTAATGAAAGAAAAACACAAACACACAAAAAATGAAACAAGAAAATACAAACGACGTTAGCAAGAGACATTCCAAAAAAAGTTTTTCTACGTTGTTTGGGTTTGTTTAAAATCGTTCGTGCCCGCGCACCTACCGCACACCCTTTCTCGAAATAATTAAAGCGGGAGCCATTGTTAATTGTGGCGCGGAAGGAGAATTCATCACGGAAATTTCCTTCCGGGCGGTTCTTACCCGGCATATCTTGTATTTATAATTCTTAATGTACATACTGAACATTCTAATAGTTTATTTTAAAAAAATGAATAAAAAATATGATTGAAAACGTAAATGTTTGTACGATGTCGACGTATCCCTTATGACGAATTCGGCTTTCACCGAAATATGAGCTACATTGGCTGTTCAGTTCTTTCGTAATAAAATTGCCAAGGCACTCTGGGCTAACGAAGCGCGTCTGAGTTTGAGCGTTTCTGAGCTTTTATCACTTTTCCGAAATTCTTCCGATTTTTAGGCATTTGAGAAGGCTAGGAAATAATGAAAAATTCTCGTAAACAAAATGAGAGAAAATCGGAATAATGCAGAAAAGATGCGGATCAATATCAATGTTATACAAAAAATTAAAGATTCAAAAGTTGAGGGTTCTTTATGCTCCGTCCTGTACTCTGAAGCCTGCGAGACACCGTTCCCCCAAGTATAATCCATTCGTGTAAGTACCTGTTATGGAACAGCCCAATGTACCTTTTATCTCGGAATTGGCGTACACAGGCCTTATCGAGATAAATCAAATCGAGCGTAAACGAAACATCGTTGTTCCCGCGTATTTTCCTGTAACCTAGAACGTTTTTATTGCGCTGCGAGTATAACTCTGTACATTGATTTTCAAGCCGTCTCACCACCAGTTCCCTCGAATCTGACCATTTTCACGGGGATTAACATTTCCCTTAACCCTTCTGCATTACGATAGTAACGAAGGAAACCTGCCGATCCCATAGAACCGATCATTTAACCGTTACCGCTCCTGACAAAATCTACCGTGGTCTCGATGAACCAAAACCCGCTGATCGATTCTTCGTCGTCTCCGTATGCTCTCTTTCCCCTTCCTCGAAGCTCGCTCGAACGCGTCGGATAACTCTCAGAAATATTCATTTGTGTTGGTCTCTTCCGGTTTGCAATCTATCCGAGAGAAATCGGGATGGGATTTCGCGTAGAACCAACTTCCCGGCGATGCGTACAAAAAGGGATGATATGTACATGGGCGGCCACGCGTGACGTGCTCACTTTTAAACCGGCGTGTGTACACTATATTATCGAGTGGACGGTGCGTATACTGGACCTTTTGTTCTTTAATTCTCCAAACCCAAACCCAAACGTTTAGAACCGTTAATAAAAGCTGAACAAAATAAAAAACATAAGAGAGAAATGTTTGTTTCAAATGTTGACTGTTCCTTTAAAGGCCCAGTATATACACGCCGGGTTGAATATGAATATGCATGCCCGTGCACTTATACGGGCACGCGTGTACGCGTACAAGTTGAGAATACCTTTCTCGTTGAATCTCGACGTTACCGCTCGCACTTCAGAGCCAACAACGAATAAAAACAAAAATTCGCCAAACCGAGTACCAACTTCGAAAGACTCTTCTGTTTAAATCGCAGTATCATTATTTTTATATAAATCACAGCTATTCGAAAGATGCGTGTAATTCTGTAGAAAGTGACAAAAAAAAGAAGGCACCGCGAACCACTGCGACTCGCAACAGTGTTTTCTCAATGCCGCCAAGATATTCAAGATTCGTCAAATACAATCCAATCGTTGAGTTGAATCGTTTAATTCGAGTTTTTATGGAAATAACGTAATTTCCATATAAATCGAGGATGAAACCAATTATCGAGCTGAAATCCGACTTTCAGAGATCAAACTCGGCACGCTTCCTTCACCCCCGCTACTTTTCTTAGAAAAAGTAGATCGAACTTTCTTTTCGACACAGATTCATACGAATATGAAAAGTTGGTCACCGCCGAGGACTGCCAAAGTTTTTGACCGTGCCTGCGCGTGCACGCTCGTGTCAGTAAAATTGTTCAACACGCGTATGTATATAAATACATATATATAATTTTAGTCCGGGTCATCGAAGGATCGTCGCAATTGCAGAAACGTCCTCCGAACGCCACGCGCCGGCCGGCCTGTACATCGTTCGAAGCTGGTAGCCGGTAGTAGACGGTCCTGCGCTTACGAGGCCTGAGAGGAGGAAGCGCCGCAGCACGAACTTTTGGTCGTCGGGCTCTCCTCGGCTTCGTCCTCTACGATAACGACGTTCCTTCGCGTACTACCGCTCTGTACCACGGATTCTCTCTCCTCGACCTCGTCCGCTCGGACGATCATCCTTCGTGTCAGGTCCAGAAACATCTCTTCGATATTCCTGTTCAGTTTGGCCGATGTGTGAAAGTGGACCGCGCCGGCTTGCTTCGCGTATCTGTAAACGCGTTGCAAAATTTGACAAACTCTCGGAATAATGACATTTATTTCCGATACGGCGAAGGCCCGAGAGCACGGAACTCACTCCTCGGCTTCCTCCGCCGTCACGTTCCTGTCCCTTTCCAAGTCAATTTTGTTTCCAGCTATGGCCAGCAGGATCTCGTTCCCGAGAATCTTCCTGAGCTCCTTGACCCAGCATTTGACCTACGGGCAGCCAACGAGCCAAAGGCGCTGTTACGTACATCGAACACACTTATAGTACGGAAAGATCCAGACCCAGACTCGCGAGTGAAAAAAGGAGGCAACGGAACGGCGCACCTGTTTGAACGTTTTCTCCTGTGTGATATCGTACACGAGTATGGCACCGTTGGACTGTCTGTAATAGATAGGTCCGAGGGCGTGAAACCTCTCCTGACCGGCGGTGTCGCAAATAGCCAGATTGACCCTCTTACCATTGACGTTGAGTTTCTTCTTGAAGAACGACGCCTGCGGAGAAAGAAAATATGGGTTCGGACGAACCGTGCGACCGATCGGAGAATCGCCTCGCGCCTCGGTGCCTCACCTGTATGGTAGATTTGGGTTCGTCGCTGAAAACATCCTCGGCGTAGCGCAGCGCCACGGACGTTTTGCCGACCGAGCCTTCGCCGAGGAGAACGACTTTGAAGTCGTAAGCGTTGCTGTTCCTGAGAGCGCTGGGATTGGCCATGACTCGACGGATCCTTCGTTCCTTCGTCAAACCCAAACAAACCCAAACAAACAGCCTTGACCGTTGACGAAAAATAAAAAGCCCGATCAGTACGAGCGACGACGACGACGACGACGACGACGACGACGACGGGAAATCGAATCGCGGCTATCGGTGGGATCGCGTTCCTCCGTTCGCGCGGCCTCGTCACTCGTCCCGTGAAAACTCCGTCATAACGGTCCTCACTTTCGAAAACTACTGTGCAACGAGACAAATATAACGAGGAAGGTGAAAAGGTGCCCCCCCCGGTCGCCGTTGAAACGTCAAAACGTCAGTAGCCGAGAAATCAGCTGTTCGCACCTGGAAATTGCCCGGAAACCGACCCAGACGCGCTCGCTTGACTCGATCAGTCGCTCGTCCCTGATCGGTTCGCGGTTCTCCCCTTCGACGCGGCCGAAGCTCCGCCTACGCCGCTATCCCTCTCGCGTCCCTTGCCCAGGTATCCCGCGCTACTCTCTCAGTCGCCTGTCAAAACGGAATCACGCCGGTCATTTTTTTTTATCACGAGTGGTTTACTATCGCACGACGACCAACTTGGATCCGTTCTTCTCGCGAATTACGCGTCAGTGCCCGCGAGATTTTCTCCAGCGAGTAAAGACCGTTTTATTCGACGGAGCGTTCGTCCTGTGGATTTCGTACAAGATTGTTGTCCAAGTCGGAAAGTCGTGAATCTCATCACTGACGCAAAAGTCGGTTCGGGAAAACGCGACATAATTTTTCTATGTAATTTTTGCGCTGTCACTCGTGCACGAAATTGTCTCGTTGAGAACGAGGTTTCGACGAGTCGAAAGATGTCTCGTCGAACGTCGCCCGGCGTATTCTCGGGGATCGAACGGTCGAGTCGCGGCGTCGCGGCAACGGCGTTCGGTGATCCGTGGTGTTAACAGGTTAGCGGTTAGCGCGGAGCAAACGACGCTTATGACCGGAAGTCGCGTATCGCGGTTCGCGGAATCTGTCATTTATCCTTCGGAATAGTTTGCGAGGGAAAACCTCGAAAGTGAGGTTAGAACTTGACAAACGCAACGATCGAAAGAAAACGGAAAATCTTGTTCCGAAAAGTGTCGATTTTCGTAAAGTCGGCGTTTTCAGCCGCGACGCGCGCGTTCGCTCAGTCGCTCGCTTGACCAACTTGCCACTTGGCCGATGCGAGCCCTGCGCGAAGAGTGCTGCGTAAAGGGACTCGAACGCGTCCTTCACCTGTCTCCGCTGCGTACGCGCGATACGGAACGCACTCGCGCGCGCCCTCTTCTAACGGACGATCCACGTTCCATTTTTCAATTTCTCGACGAACAAACGGATTTTCGAGACTCGATACGTTTCTTGAACGCGTCCGAGAGTGTCGGTGCGTGGTGCGCGCTCGATCTTACCAAACTACAGAATACAACGCGAAAAGAATGTCAGTTGGTGCGAGCCCCCGGCCGCCGCGATTCGCGATTCGTCTGGGATACGAGACACCGCCGTACTCTCGGTGTGCATAAAAATCGCCGACTTTTTTCGTCACCGTCAGGATCTCCGTCGCGACAGGCTACTTTATCTTCGACAGACCCGTCCTCCTACTGCAAAACTTGAACTCGGTGAGTCGAATCAGTCTACTACGTTTGCATCAGTGACGTACGCCCCTGGTTGCACTTATTGCCCGCATTATTCGTAAAAAACTCGCTTTTCCTTCCAAATTGTGTTCGGTTTTTTCGGTGAATCGAGACTCTTCGGGGAAATCCGGAAAACAAATGTTTCCACGTTACTCCGAAGTTTCCAAGATTTCCCCGAATATTCTTCTCCACTATAAACTTGGAAATACTTTTTGGGCCTTCTAAAAGAATCAAGGAACCGTCGTTCACACTTTGATCGAAAGTAAGGCAAAATTGGCATTTTTTCCGACAAGCTCGTTTTCCGAGCTTCTATCGCTTCTCGGAAAATCTGCATATTTCAAGATGAATATTTCTCATTTTCTTCGAATTGGGGGAAAACACAGAAAATATGAGAAATTGAGAAAAAAATGCAACCCGGCGCGCCGCGCGACGTTTCTTCGTTTATCATTCTTTAAGTGGGTTCGACGAATTGTTGCTCTCCTGAATTGTTTTCTGTCGAGAGCGCCACCGGCCTCTGCTCCTCGTTTTGTTTCACGCTTATCGCGAATGGCTGTCGCGTCCGCGTGTGGTTTGTTGATGTTCGATCTGTCATGGCGCGATACTCGCGGCTGTTTCGCGGCACGCGACCCGCGGTTCAACGTTTCGTTTCCTTCCCGAACCATGGCCCGGTCTTCTTTCTTCGACTCCCTGTTGCGACCTTTCCCGAAAATGCAGAACTTTTCACGAGTTTCGAGTGTCATTCGTTCCAACATCTTGTTTGCCAAAGTAGGGCTATCGGAACGAAGGAATTCGATTCGTTCTTGACGGGGGAGGGAGGCGCAATGGCGGCGGCCGTATCGCGCCACGCGCCATACTTGACTTCTCTTTGCCCACGTCGGCTCGTCGCTACGTGCGCGGACGCGCGCGCACGGCTCTTTCCCTCTCTCGACGCGCCGGCTGCTGATGCCAGCACGGCTCTTCATTTGACATATGGACGCGCAACGGCGTTTGTCCGCTTATTCGATTCTGTGGACGCGTTTCGACACGCGCGATCGTTATTCCTGTGGAAGCCGGTACAGGAGCACAAACTCTGAATTATCGGCGATGCTTGGAAATAAAGGCAATAGCGCTGCGATCGCGCGAAAGATTGCGGTGGTGGGGCTTCGCTCGACAACAAACCGAACGCGCATATCACGTTCTATTAGATTTTTTTACCCAATTTTCATGTTAAAAGATGTATGCTTCAAACGCAAAAAGATGGACCGAATATGTGGTTGGTTATACTTTTCCGACAAAGTTCGATACCTACTCTTAAGTGATAATGAGTTTTTACATATATAGGTTATACAAAACAATCCTATGGTCTTTTTTTATCCCGGCGTGTGTACACTATATTTCCGAGTGCACGGTGCACGGATTTTCTAGGCTTCCAAAAAATCTGATGAAACTTTGAGCCTAGTAAGCTTGAACCATTGAAATATATGCTGATATATATAGCACTCCACTCTGAGTTTCTGGTGCGCCTCACCATTGAAATATATGCTGATATAAATAGCGAAAAAGGCTATTCTTGTACCAGGTTTTGTGATCCAGTATCTTTAAACGAGACGAAAAGAGGAAAGTGAGAGAGCGCTGTAACGTTGCATCGATTTATCGCGCTCCGCTTTGCGCGGCACATTTGCGTGTGTCTGTGGGCAGAGGATATGGGGGGGTATTTATTTGAATATCTGGATAACGTTATTTTTCTCTCTTATTCGAAACGATACGTACGAATATGACGGGTGCGAGCTTATTCGTATCAACATTCTCCAGTTTTAAAAATAAATCTCGAAGCCCCTCCCTCGAGAATACGAAGCCGCGAATTTTAGACTTCGGGTTTTCGTTTCACGATCAAGAGAGGAAGAAACTAAATCCGCCTTGCTTTCGTATTTTTACTTTTATGAGATTTTTTTATCGCAAATTATGCGTTTTAGCGTGGCTCGGGTCTTCAGCGACCCATGATAAACCGACAAAGTGCCAAAAAAAGCGATAACCCGATCGGGTTAAATATGCCATTTTTCGAGCAGCCAGTCGAGACGCCTCAATGGGTTTGCATAAATCCGAGGCACAGGTTCCGGCTGTTGCGCGGCATCCGGAACGGAAGTTCGTCAATGACATCCGCCCGGGCTCACGAAGCATCCGTAATGTTTCGGTGGCATTATTTTCGAGCCGCGCACGAAACTCGACAGCGCACCCGCTGTTGGCGCGAAGCATCCGTCGCACCGTGCCGCACAATGGCGTTGGCGAAAAAAGAACGCAAAGAGCGGTCCTCCCGGTCTCACTGCTCGGAGCAAAATGAAACCGGGAGCGTTTGAACGGGTGGGCTCCAGCACACTTTCCGACCGGCCCGAGCTCACCGTTGGATAGTCGCGTCACGATAAAATCATACGCGTTACATTCATAACGGACCCTGTCGGACGATGGACAACATTTGTTTGTCTTTATCGATAAAAGCCGCAAACGTATACGATCAGACCTGGGCTTGGACGGGCCAGGTTCGCTAGCACCGTCATGATTTTTTTTTCGACGCGCCTTTCTCCCCTTCTGTTTCCCCGCTACTTCCTTCCGCGTGTCTCGATAGTAAAAGTGAAAAGGAAAGTTGCGTATCCGTTACGGGTAACGGTGCTAGTATCGTGAAAAGAAATCCAAGATAAGTCGAAACGTTTAAACACGAGTCGACAACAACGTCGCGCGCGTCAGACACGATACGATACACGTACCATCCACCTCGTATAGGACTGACCCACCTCAACCCTGTTCTCGTCTATCCGCCAAAACTCAATCCTGAGGCGCATCGTCGTTCCGCGTTGTCGTTCCGCGTTGTCGTTCCGCGTTGTCGTTCCGCGTTGTCGTTCCGCGTTATCGTTCGGCAAGGAGAGAGAGCACGACGGCTCTCTCGATAAGGCGAATCGCCGATGTCCCCGAGGCGAATCCACAGATGCGATCAAACTCGCGATGTATTGCAACAAAGAGGGGGGCAAGAGTGAGAGAGAGAGAGAGCTAAAGACGATACTCAAAGTTTGCACACCGGTTAACCGTGTCAGGGACGCGGTGGCTCGTACAGCCGCAGAAAAAAGATAACGTTTAAGGTGCCTACTTACCCGCTCATCATTTTTAGTGGAGAGGAAAGAATCGCTCAATTATTGGGATTAACTGTTCAACAGCTGTTGCGGAATATTCCGAAATGCGCGTGATAAACGGTCCAACCGTGAAACAACTACTATGCATTCAACTTTGCGTTATCGGAAATTGGATTTTGGCGTTTGTCGGTATCAGTTTGGAGTACCAAAAATGAGTCTGAAACTTGTTCAGACTGGCTCGAAGTGTCACGATACGACACGGCTGATTTTATTCGGAGCTCAGCGATTGTGATTATTCCGACAGGTGAGAATATTCCAAGTGGGTATTAATAGACTCGACAGGAACAGCTGCGTACAGAAATCAGGATCGAGGGCGCTGGAGATATAGAGAAAGACGGCGGGGGAGGGGACGTTGATGCGGACACTTTCGTACGAATATCAGGGTGCGGTTGCGCAAGGATATTCCCACTTTGTTGGCTGCGAGTTCTCGCCGGTAAACCGGCGACGTACCAACTTTGAGAGAGGGAAAAGTCGCTCGTTGGATCCCTCTCGCTTTCTTATCGACGCGTGTATCGCTGACGCAGTCTCGAATTTGACCAACCGGACGGGTCCTGCGGTCTTCCGTGTACGGGGACTGTCCCGAGACACGCTTGACGGGGTGCCGGACCGTCAAAATAAACAACCACTCGACAGTTTGGCTACGATAACGGGAACGAGGGAAATCACTCCTGCAATTTCGAAACGATTATAGGCAATGGAACGAGGGTACACAGAAGCGAAGGAATATTTACACCCATTATTGCACATTCCCATTTTCACTAATTCAAACTAGCTACGTTGGATCGTGGATTTCACCGAGCAAATTTCGTTCTTTCTATTTGATAAATATTGTTATCCGGTCGTTCTCACCCTCGACTCAATTGTATCGATTGATGTTACAGGATCCGCGTTACTGGCCGCGTACGTCCACAGATCGAATCAACGCGACGCAAACATGTTCAGTTTTCACAAGCCAAAGGTGTATCGTTCGCCAACCGGGTGCTGCATCTGCAAAGCGAAATCGAGCAGCTCGCGATTCACCGACAGCAAGAAGTACGAGAACGACTTTGTCGAATGTTTTCAACTGGAGGAACGTCGCAACGGGGAGATCTGCAACGCCTGCGTACTTCTCGTCAAGCGATGGAAGAAATTGCCCACCGGGAGCAATCGTAATTGGAGACACGTGAGTTACAAAATTCTCGTGGAAATTATTTTTCTCAAGATCGATGAATGACGAACGAAGAAGCCACCTGGTAAAAGTAGATTCTTGAGACGAAACATTGAATTGATTTTTTTCTATTTTACATTACTGGAAACGAGCTACAATAAATTTTCAACAACATTCAACTCTCGTCGGGTCGAAAGAACAAGCGAGCGGAAAAAGCCATCTTGCGTCGTACGATCGATTTTTCGTTTAAAATGACTTCAGGTCGTCGACGCTCGGGCAGGTCCGGGTATCAAGTCTCTAACAAAGTTCAAATCCAAAAACAAGAAAAATCCGAAGGACAATCTCGACAAGATCGAGAAAATCTTGAAGAAGAAGCACGTGTACTTGAAGCCGGATCGATATCGGGAGCAGAGCCCAGCGACGAGCGACGATCCCATCGGTGAGAAGCGGCGAAAGCCTGACGAGTGGAAGCCTCGGTGTTGAAATTTCCAAAAATCATTTTCAAGCACGATTGTTCGATCGTTCGCAGAGGAATATTTGGCGGGTGCGGGCAGCAAGGGGTCGAGTAGATCGGGCAGTCCTGTGGGCAGCGACGATACGGCGATTGCCGATAAAAGACTGAACGGTCAGACCGCACCGATCGACGCGAGTGACGTAGCGCTGCACGGTTGGATCGACCTGACCTATTTCAAGCGGTAGGTATCTGGCCCCCGTTCCTCAAGTAAGACCATTCACAAATGTGGAAGAATCCATTTTTCTCTCTCTCTCTCTGGTGCAACGAAAAGTCGGTACGAAAAAAAAAAAAAAACAAAAAAAAACGCATATTTACCGAAATACAAGAATTAAAAAAAACCCTGTGAGCCAGATCGAGCCAGTACGCACTTGCGTGTTGCCGGCGGAAGTGTGGACTCGAAGGGTTGAAGAAACGAGTGTCTTTGAAAAAAGTGTGCGAATTTGCACGTTACACAGGGAGATGGTTTGTTGCGGGACGATATTCAAGGGACCCTACGGAGAAGTGATAATAGACCCGTCGTTGATGAAACCCTGTCTCGGATGCGCAACGTGGAGACAACGAGGGCAGGGTGTTCGTCGTGAGAACGCGGTGGCGAGTCCATCGCCGAGTTCCTCACCGATTTCGGCGAGTCCAGCTCACAGTGTCGAGTCAAGCGCCAACGAGCCAGCGGCGAAGCCACTCGCCGGCAAGACGTTCAGTGATTCCTCCTCGGATTCCGGATACGACGAGTCCTCGAATCAGGGTATCGGTGAGACGAAAAACGTAAAACCTCGGGAGATCGGCAGTCCCACGAACGGAACCGTCCTCGCCCCGAACAACGGAGCAACCACCGCTAGACTATCATCGACGACTGTTGAGACCGTACAATTGAAAGGTATCGCAAACGCGGAGACTGTTAGATTAAAACCCGATTTACCGATCAATTTGCTACCCGCGGTCAATCACGAGGTCGACAAATTTGTGTGCAAACCTCTCGCGACGTTGTCGATGTCGGAAGACGGTAGCGGCTCTGTTATCAGCCAAACGACAGCTATCCCGAGCAACAATTCCCTCATCGATTTTGCAATCCACGCGTCGAATAGGCAATCCCTCGCTAACTGAATTCGACTCGGTTTCCTCGCGCGCTTCGTTCCCTTGTACTTTTATTATTTATTTTTCATGGGTCTGAAGTTTGCAACGTTGCCACGCGACGAAAATTAATTTTTTACATTATTTTTTAATTCATTTTTTTAATAAATTAAATTTTTATTCATCTAAAAAAATTATTTTTCAATCGAGTGATAAACTGCAGAGACCGCATCTGTTTCAACACCTCAACAGGACCTTACTCCTTTGAGGCTTTAACGTGCCTGAGGCTCAAAGACGTTCCGAGGGAGTAAGAGATGGAAAAAAAAATAAGTTTCGTCTCGTGCCGTTGCGTCGCCAACTACGGACCCATTATTTTCCTCCTGTTTATTGCTCGTTACTCCACAACGAAATCAAGCGACTCGCGTCGTTGGAATATCCAGCGTAACGACACTTGCTTGCTTTCCGCGTTCTCCCGAGTATCTCGTATCAACGCAGAGTCGATACGTCCAACGGTGTAGACAACTATTTTCCCATAGTCGTGTATACCGGTATCGTTGATTATTCGTTCGTGTAGGTACTTAAGATGTTAAAAAAAACAAAACGAGGCAAACCCGAATTCATAATTCACACTCCAAAAGAGAAGAGACTCGGAAGGAGTATCCGATTTTTCGAATTCGAAAGTATCGACGTCTCCTATTGATCGTGCAACGGTATATCTTTGTAATCTTTGTAATTCGCGTAACGCGACGTGGCAAATTCTGCGCGTGCTAACAAACTGCCATTAGCTTTGCGTCGCCGCGTTTTTGTCCCTCGGGGAAAGGTGGGGGATGGGGGAGACGCATCCGACACTCGACAATTACCAAGTGTATCAAATTGCTGTGATGATATTCTTTATTAAGTGTAGAATGAGACGTGACCCCGATGGATCATCGGAAACTCGAAAAGTGAGATCGAACTCGACTTTCTCGTCTTCCTCCTCCTCTTCTCCGTCTCGACGCGTCGGTATCGATATTGGGTTTTTGTGGTTTTTTTTTTTTTTTTTTTTTTTTTGGAATTCGAAAAACCCACATAAACCCAAACAACTCTCGTTTCTACGGGCTGTACAACATAAAATAATCGTATATTTTCATCTGTCGGTCATAAATGAAAAATGAACGTTTTCATTTTTTTATCTTTCGTCCGAGATTCTGTCTTGCTGATTTCCAAGATGCCAGTCATTCGATATATGGTTTGGTCCCGAGTCTCGAAATTGCCAATGACGAGAGAGAAACCCGTGACGATTTACTTTATTTATCGTGATTTGTGTATACGCTCGTGTTGATTTTTCATCAAGACAGAGTCGATAGGAAAATACGAACGACTGTTGTCGATAAAAGACGAAATTCATCTGCTCACGGAAACTCCGACCCAATCGTGACAAAGAAATTCGATATCGTAAGCTCTAGCGATAAGTAATAGTATAAGACGTAATGACAATATTAGAGAACAAGAGCCGATGAAATATCGAACGCGATAACGGATGAATGCCGTCCCAGGACGAACACCGGGACGACGTTGAAAATTTCGTATCGTGAAACCATAAAAACCGCAATCGAGAAATTCATTCGAAAATTCCTTCTTCTCTAAAAACAACGATGGTCCTCTTTGTGCCTCCGGAAACCCTCAAATTTTATTCTCCCACGGTATCTAAGATGCATCGTTTTCGAAAGTCATTTGTAATCACAAACAAAAGACACATATAATTCTTATACCAATCTTTGTTCTCAATACTTTCTTTTTTTTTTCTTTCTCCTGCATTTAAAAAAACGCATTAACCTCGAAACACTGCCGGTTAGCGAGACTGGCGAAACAGCCAAACTTGAGGAGACTCAAACTCCTTTTCGATTATAATTTACGAGCTGTGCAAAAATACCGAAAAATTATTTATTTATAGGCCATCGAGATTGAATTTTTCGCACGTGTCGTCTCTCGTGTGAAGAGCTTTAAGGGCCAAAGATTGACGCGTATTGAACAATGCGGGAGATACGGAGGTTGCCGGATAGGAAGCAAAAGGCAGCGAGAACGAGAATATTAGATGAATTATTTATTAGCGAACTGATCGGAAAATATAACGTCACTTTTTCGATGAATTATTCGTGTATCGATGAAAAAATTGGTCAACTTTAAAAGTAAGAAAAAATTGCAAGCTGCCTTGCGCGCGAACGGTGAACAATCATTTTAAATCGCGTTGTCCATTGTTTCATTTTGTTTGGTCTACAGCGGAGTCTCTCGTACAAGCTCGATACCGAGCGTTATCATATTTTCGTAAGAAATAAAAAAGCGATACGTTTGTGAATTCACTACCCGCCGGTCACGAAATTGCGTCATTCTGGGTCGTCGAAAATAGGGAAAAAGAAAAGAGAAGAACGAGAGACAAGAACCTGTCCGATCGAGGTGTCTCGAGAAACAGAGAACAAGGGAGGAAGATTGCGTTACGACGAAGGAATTCATTTCGCTGAATTCAATTGTTTCTCATATTTATTTTTGCGCGAGAATAATGTATGGATCATGGGTTGTGCGAATTAATGAAAGGTATGGTAATAATTATTATACATATGTGTGCGTGTGTGTGTGTGTGTGTGTGTGTGTACATGGTGTGGCGTAAATAGTGGTCCACCGTTAAGAATTCGATATACCAGATAGTTAATTATAACGTATTATCGTTTTAACCATTTTTATCCAAGGGTTAAAAAAAATGTCGTGAAAAGTGATTGTTTTTTATCGATTGTATTTTATTTACGCCACACCCTGTATACGTATATCGAAAGATGGAAAGGAGGAATCAATTTCTGTATCAATCTTTTAAAATACGATTGTGAGACTGATCGATGTGTTAAGAAGATAAATGTTTATCTACAATAGAAATGTTAGAGGAGAATATTGAACGCGAGCCGATCGTGACATCTTTTTTACACGTGCATGTACACGCGTATGCAATCGAGAACAATGAAAATATTAGTGTCGCTGCCATAATAATTCTCATCTCGTTGTAACTCGGACACGCGTGAGCTTGTACGCGACGCGAGTACGCGCGAAACTTTGTCAATGAATGTTGATATCATACGTATATACACGTAGCAATGATGAGCTGATATTCTAATCATTAATCGATAATGCGCCACAAAAAAGGAAGCGATTCGTGAGAATAGGGAGAAAAAAAACGATTAACGCGTGAAAGACAATCTTGCCGGCACTGGTCGTTCCGGCGCTCTTGGCGTTTCGTATATTGTGCATTATGAGCAACTGGAATGATTCCACGCTAGGGTGCGTGCGTCGGCCGGTGAGCCAAGCGTGTTTAAACTTGTGATATTTGTAGTTTCGCGTTCAGCGATCATTCGGAACCCAAACAAACCCAAACAAACCCAAACAAACAAAAAAGGCAGAAAAACGGAACAACAATCGAGAGAAACATAAAGCAAGTATGTTTGACCTTCTACGGTGAAGGATTTTTCAAAATGGTGCGTGCGTTTGTGCGGATGCGTGTATGACTTCACGTCTGTGGGTATGTGTCTTTGTGTACATATGTAAAAAACCAAAATGCATTCGAGCTGTACGATCGGTTCCGTGTCACTTTATCACACGATAAAAGATCCCCAGAAAACTGAGAAACGAACAAACCCAAACAACGATGCGTTGTTTGGGTTTGCTGTTCCAATTGCAACGCCAAAAACTGGCGTTGCAATTGAAAGCACAGACGCGTATCGATAAACGCGTGTGCGTACGCGTGCCTGGGTATGCGTTAAATTTCTCATAATACAGTTAATGATTTCGATTGCAATCCATTATCGATCTCACGTGTTTGTTATATTCGTACGCGGCGTTACATTTTCCGGAACGGAATTTTGTAGCGTTCGTCGCATCGTTGTCACTCGTTCACCCGATTCAATCGCGAACAAACGAAGCGAACGACGCGACGAATGTTGCGAATTGTATAAATCTGAACATTTCTTTTTTACTCGCTAAGAATCCGTCAATTATTTTATACTAAACGATTTATCTGTAATATAGGATATAAAGGAAAACCTACGTTTTAATCGTGTTTTACGTGGATTTTACCACTGAAATGGATATTCTTCGGTCTATTTCATCGTGTACCGTTCTTACAGTTTCCATGATCTGATTCTGCGTGTATATACGCATATATAGAATATGTATATGTCAACGCGTGTATGTTTGCGTGCGCGCGCGTGTGTACGTCGCGTTTAATAAAACCGATATAAAAAATGGACGACGATCGGGCACAGAGTGAATAGTGAATTTCCTATGACTCGTTCGAACAGTAATTGTACATACTGTACGAAGTATTATGTATTATTCCATTTGTTAAGAATCGATTAAAACATTGCGTAAAAACGGACTCGATTAATCGTATCGCGGACTGCTTTCGGACTGCGCCTTACCATAGAACTTTCTTTAAGGTGACGCGAGAATCGAATGATCCTTTTCAATTCGCTCCTCCACTTATCCGCCCGTACCATTTACATCCATGAGACTGGAATCGATGGACAAAACCTATCGCTGTCTCGTCTCCTTTGTGTCTTTCACGAGACTGGATCGGATTGATCCACTTGGCGTAAGCACGCACGTGCGAAGAAAAGACGCGAAACGATCTCCGAGTACAAGGAGCGCTAGGGGAAAGAAAGAGTCGCTGATTGGTCGAGAAGAGATGGAATGTCATTGGTGGGGGGCGAAGGTTAGGAACGCCGGGAAACGAGTAGACCGCGACGAGTCCGCTGTCTGTTTTATCGAGCGGGCGTGCGAGTTGAACTGTAAACGCCACAGTTTTCGTTCATACGTCAGTTGTGCGACGAGTCAGTGCGTAAAAAAACGTCGGACCGTTTGGTAGCTCGTTACAAAACAATGTCTCGTATCGCTCGTCCTCGTCTCGTCACGTTCGACGTTACTGGAACTCTTCTCTCGACAAAATTGGCCGAGCATTACACGGAGATCGCGTCGCGGCACGGGATAGCGGTGAGGAACCAGCGGCAACTGGCGCGAAGCTTCGTAGACAATTTCAAGCGGCTGGAGCGAGAACATCCGGTTTTTGGTAAACACACGGGTCTTGGCTGGGAGAACTGGTGGCGACAAATTGTTTATAATGTTTTCAAAGATCAGGACAGCCGCGTCACTTCCGAATCGTTGGAGAAGGTACGCGTACTCGGTGTTAATCAAAGCGGAAGTTAAAGAAAACCAAACAATCGCACCAACTCGAACATCCTCATCGTTTGATTTACAAATATATTTTCACGCGCACGGATTCTCGACTGAATCTTTCGGCCGATTTCAAAAGAGTCTCTCACTCGTGATATTTTGCGTGATATCCACCGGGCATCGATTTACTTTTGTCGAATACTCTGTCAATTATGGTTTCTCATCACTGAGCAACGAGTTGCACGCGCGTCCGAGATAAATATTGATTTTCCAAATAACTATGGATTTTTTGGACGTTGACTCACACTTGTGTCCAAAATATGATCCGTCTAGCCGTCCAGACGGACCGTACGGTAGCCAATGTGTTTGCGTACACCTTTGCGTGTCCCGTTTAGCCAAATGGCATTACGAATGAGCGTGAAACGCAGCTGCGAACAATCGTGGCTTTTTCCAAAACGAAGCAAACTTGATGCGCAGCTTTGTATCGTCTATAACACTTCTGAACCACCATGTTTGTTCGGCCGGTTCCATGCCGGTATCGGTGCAATTTTGGTGCGGCTGCATTTCTGTCTTATCGTTTTCTAGATTGCCACCAGCCTGATCCACTGTTACAGCACTAAGAACTGTTGGCACCGGTATCCCGGAGTCGTCGAAATCCTCGATTACCTGCGCTCTCGCGGTATCGTCCTCGGCGTTATTTCCAATTTTGACGAAAGGCTCGACGCGATTCTGACCAGTGTAGGTATCCGATGTTACTTCTCGTTTGTCCTGTCGTCTTACGCCCACGGCGTCGAGAAACCCGATCCTTCCATATTCGAGAAAGCTCTTCGAATGGCCGGCGACGCGCAAAAGAGCGATTTTAAGCCTGAGGAGGCGACGCACGTGGGCGATACACCGGAGAGAGACTACGCGGGAGCTATCCGAGCTGGATGGAACGCGGCTCTGGTTAATCGTCGTAACCTCAGTATCGAAGAGAGCAAAGTCCCGCGCGCTCGTCAATTTACCAACCTTCGACAACTGCAGGATCACTTTCGGATCGTACTCGACGCAACGAAATGATCGTAGGCTCTTCTAGTATCCGCTCGTTCGCCTATAAGCGAATACACGCTAGGACTCTCGATAGTTAGGCGAATTTACAATTTCTTCGCCGTTCGTTCATAGATACTCAAAGAATATTTTTAAAAAACCTGAGTGCATCGACCGGCCGGCGCAAGGCCGATTTTTCCGAGGCCTTGCATTTTAAGTATCTTTGTACCGTACCGTACCGTACCGTTACTTTTTGTTAAAGTCTGTACACTGAGGAATCAGAAGAATACACGGCTGTCTAGACAGGTACAGGTTTTCCACAGTTCCCCGTTGCTTCTCTCTAGGTATTGATTCGCCAAAACCTTGATAAATCCAAAATATTGATAAGTCCATCCATCATTAAATAAAATAGTTTACTGTTTCCTCTGAAAACAACAAACAACAACAAAGATTTCGAACAGAGCTGCAATTGAATCACGGTCTTTCGACGACGCGCAGCCGGACGGCGAAAGTATATCAGGAAAACTTTATTGCGTTTATTAGAACGATAGTTGCGCGTGTAGCACTGAGATAAGCGAACAAGCAGTGCTGTGTCTACATGTGTAACAGCGTGGGCGTTTCGTCCGTGTATCGGACAACGTTTCCGGATGAGACGTCTACGCTATGCGCGCGATATATTTTAAGGTACTCCGTGTAGATACGCGCGTACACGTTTCAGTGTACGCACGGGAAAAGTTTATCGCGAAAAACCTATCGTTACACTGCCCAACAATGAAAATGTTTCGGATCGAAAAGTAGCCTATTCTTATGTATTTTCAGTTCGTTCAACATGCAAAGAAGTTGGACCTGTTACGTTTAAATGATTCCATTGAGGCCTAACAGCTTTTTTTATTTTTCAAATTCTTCCTCACAACTGTATTCTGTACACACCGGAACGCAAAAACTCTAGCCAATCCATAAAAAATATGGTAATAAAGGTTTTGCCAAAACTATTCGTACAATTACACGCGCACACATAGGAATATAATGACTTTATTGCAGTGTGTTGAAAACGTCTCGAAGGGTAGAGTGGAACGGATGAGACGGTACGGAAAGAGAGAGAGAGAGAGAGAGAGAAAGAGAGATTGCCGCTCGTCGGAGACGACATCTGACGCGTCTGTAAAATTTCGGAAAAAGAGAACCCGCATCGTTCGCGGGGGCGAACAGAGGCAGCCTAGCGACGAGGGAAAGGAAGGAGACGGTAAGCTTGCACTCAAGTTCGGTCTTTCATTCGAAAGCGTAACATTTTCTCGGAGGAGTCGGGTGAGCGAGCGAGAGACTCGGAGAGCGAAAGAGAGGGAGAAGAGAGCGAGAAGCTCATTTACGAGAGAACTCGCGAGGGACCGTAATCCGAGATTGTACGGTCGAAGCACAGTTACCGGCTGGTGGTCGGACCGTGCGAGTGGCGGAGCAACCCGTACAACTCCCCGCTAACACACAAGTACCATTATATTTCTCCCTTCTCCTTCCACGTGTTTTTATTTGTCCTCTCGTATGCCCCCACCGCGTTACCCATACGTAAAGCGCGTCCGTGCAACCTCGAGGCAAATTCGGACGTTGAACGTGCTCCTTAATTTTCCTCGTCCAAAGGTTCCATTTTTCATCCGGCCATCGGTATAATACTTGGAAATTTGCGTTTTCGAAGTCGCGCCGGACGCCAATCTGTGCTACGTATACGGTGGATATCTCGGCACAAGAGACAGCGGGCCGGGTGCGGGAGAAAGATAGAGCCGTGCGCGACGCGTAGTCCGGAGAAGCATCGAGTATCAGGGCCGGACGCGATTTTCGCGAAACCGACTAGGATAGAATATTGCCTTGTTCGGAGATTCCGATCATCAGCCGGTATTGGCAATCCAATACCGATACTGGCCGTTGTGCCGTTCGCACATGGAAAGGCGCAGTTCCGATCCTGCATGCGAATCGATCCAACTCCCTCGATCTTTCCAATTTTTATAGAATCTTTATCGTGAGTCGGGGCGAAAACCTTGGACTACCAACTATGCGAAAGGAACATCGAACGTTAAAAATGTTGATTTCTCTCTACACGGACTCTTCAAACTCCATACATTTAGATTATTTCACCAAAAATGAAAACCAATGTGAGATGGATCGTAGGAATGATCTTCCGGAGTATCAGGCTGATCGAAGATCCACGATTCGTTAGGAGTCAATAGTGGTCCAACTCGGAATTATCAAAAATCATTGAAATTGATAAAATTTCGGCGAATCCTTACCTACCGATCGTTCCCCTCGGTTGCAGGATCACCGCCCGGGCTGCGGAAAAACAAAGATTTTCGATCGGGTTTGCATCTTTTTTCCATGAGCTCCTCCTCGAAGCAAAGGCGGAAAGACCGTTTTTGAAAAGGTCTCGGGAGGGTTTGGAACGCGGGGGATACAATTCGAGGGACGTACGGGAATCGACGAAAAACCGGCGGAGTCGTCGAGGGTCGGGGGGAGAAGAGGAGAGAGAGAGAGAGAGAGAGAGTGAACCGGCGAGGAGGAGGGGAAGGGAGAGCGAGCCGGAGAGAACTCGGCTGCTTCCGATCGTGGGAGGGCAAGCCGGGGCTGGTACGCCACAACAGAGAATTTAGTACAGTCTCCAGTGAGGCTCGAGACTCTATGGCGAACGGATGACCCCGTGAATAATCCCCGAGAAAGTACATACCCGTTGCGCTCTTCCCTCTCGCGCACTCGATCGTCGACAATCGCGTGGATCCCGCGACGCGAAAATGAGCGGAAAACTCGCGAGGATCGTATTTCTCGTCGTCCTCGCATCTACCGGAAGCCACTCCGAACCGGATTCGCTCGACGGCCAATTCAGCAAACTGAAGAAGAGTCGGGACGAGGACAAGTGCTACGACAGTTCTGGTGCGCCTCAGGTAAGAAACACACGCGCGCTATTGGAACTCTTCTTCTTCTTCTTCTTCTTCTTCTTCTTCTTCTTCTCGCTTTGCTCCAACTTTTTCGACTTTTTGAAAAAACTCAAACATATTTGGAGAATTCCTAGCAAGAGCGAGAGCATTTAAGAGTCATCGTTGGATGCGAACACGAAAAATGATCGAACGTGAGAAACGGCCCGTTAAAGAATAATTACTGTTTTCTAGAAAGCATTACCAATACTCCCACCCAAACAAACCCAAATTCGATATTTCTATTTCAGGTCCCACTATTCACACGTGTTTCGTCTCGCTCTCGCTCTCTCTCAACGCTCCGTCTCTCTTTCTTCCCTTTTTTTTTCATTTCCGTAACGTCGAATGCGTATACGGGAGAACGACCGTAGGTTATCGCCGGATGAGTTCGGAGTGGCTTGAACTTTCGGCGATAAAGTCAAAAAACGTCGAGGACTACTCGGGTGTACGCGAGGCGCGATAAGACCCCGATGGAGATAGATCTTGCTCCCTGTCTCTCGGGAATTTGAAAATTATAGAACGGCCACGAAACACACTCGAAAACTGATTGACTCCTTTGATTTTTCATAAAGTACATTTGTGGACGAATATACGATACCGTTTGTATCGTTTATCAGGTCCTGGCGCCTTCCTACTTTTTTATCATAAAGTTTATTATGCCTCGGTGTAACCACGAGAAAAGATAATTATAATAACAAATAGATAAATTATACAAAAATAAACGTAAAGTAGAAATTGGAGGCGACAATAGAAAGAAATACAATAACCATATAATAAGTAAAAATAAATAAAAATATATAATAAGTGAAGAGAGAGAGAGAGAGAGAGAGAGAGAGAGAGAGAGAGAGAGAGAGAGAGAGAGAGCGAGGGACTCGTAACTCTTCTTCGTTTCGTTATCACTCCGTTTCGCGATACGATTTAATAGCGTTCGCTTCTGATTTCGCTCGTTCTCGTTTAGGGTTTCTCAGTAGAATCGTCTCACTCGTTACGAGGAACTGTGCCAAGACTCGTCCAGAGATTAGTTCCAAACGCCTCTTTTCTCTCGTATCTTTGCCGAAAGAAGCCAAAAAAAAGACGCAGGATTCGATACGTATTTTCATTTTGATCGCAGCGATGTATACCACCCTTCGAGAACGCGGCTTTCGGAGTACTGATGGAGGCGACGAATACTTGCGGTCAGGACGACAGGCCCACCGAATATTGCAAGCAAACGGGCGTTCAGAAAAAGCCCTGCGAGATCTGCCGTTTCGGTGATCATCCGGCCGCCTTCCTCACGGATCAGGACAACAACGACAATGCCACGTGGTGGCAATCCGAGACCATGCACGAGGGTATCGAATATCCCAACAAGGTTAACCTGACTCTTCATCTCGGTACGTATTTCTTCAATGTCTATTTGGCTCCTGCTTTTCATCTCCCTCCCTCCCTCCCTCCCTCCCGTCCCCCTCCCAAAACGTATGCAACGATTTTTTCGCGCGTTCCGATGCAATCTCCAGCCCGTACTGCAGGATCCGTGAATCTTTGAAAAATATTCAACTTCCGTATTTGGTTCTGAAATTTGAATTTTTAAACCCAGGCCGCATTAACCAAGAAAAATCGGGTATAACGACGAGACTCCCGGTATATAAAATATATGAAAGGGGAACTGTAACGAGGCTATGGGTCATTCGGTTTTGGCAAGTTATCGTGAAATATTTCTCTCGGCTGTACTTTTTATATATTCAGAGGGTACGCGTATTCACGAGTTTCGTTATATTCTGAGATAAGCGGTGTTTTCTGAGAGGGATTCATTCATGCGAGCTTTGTGTAACGAGATGGTCGGTGTTGTGACCTTTTGCCCTTTTGGTCACCCCCCCCGTTCGGCCTGCGGGCCCCGCCCCCCCCCCCCCCCCCCCCCCCGCTCTTCTTCTCTTTTTCTCTATCTCACCCGTTTTCTCGGATAAAAAAAGGATCGTGTATTACATTACGTATCGTCCATCCGCGCTCACTGATTATTTTCTCGTCGTCCATTGGGCCCTCGTTGGAAACGTATCGTTCTCGCACTTTACAAACCAGAGCTGAAACATTTCATAGCGGAACGAAACGTGAGAAAAATTCTAGGGAGCGTAAAAAATAATTATCGTCGAAATGTACGTAATATTTATTATTTTCGACAATTACCCACGGACTCCTCAGTCCGTAATAATTGAAATTCGTGATCGTTCCAATTGCATTGTTCGGCATCCTCGCCGTAGCTATTTCTTTTTCACATTTTGGACGAATTATTTTTGTGCGGGAATGTACATTCCTCGTACGAGTAGTTTCTCGTTGTTTATGGAGGAGACACCAAACTCTTCCGGAAACGTCTGCGAGCCACGTGTGATCTCGCGATCGTTGGGCGCTCGTGCCGCATGCTTCCTCGGTGAAAATTCTGGTGCCTCGTTTTCTTTTAGTTCGGCCCCGACCAAGAGTTACCAATACAAAATTCGCCGATACAAACGATACAAATAAAAGGGAAAAAGACAGTAGCGTGTGAAAAAATGACAAACATGGGTCACATTTATCGAAACGTTTGTGTCAAAAAGTACAACTGTACGGTAAATAAAATGAAAATAAAAAATGAGCAATTCGTTAATGAAAATTTGGAAATACGAACTTGTTCGTTATTAATCGACAGGAAAATCCTTCGACATCACTTACGTACGAGTGTTGTTCGAGTCACCGAGGCCCGAGAGTTGGGGCGTCTTCAGACGAAAGACGGAGAATTCTCCGTGGGAACCTTACCAATTTTATTCGGCGACGTGCCGAGACACGTACGGATTACCAGACACGAAGGAAACGGTTCGCGGTGACGACACGCGAGTACTGTGCACCTCCGAGTACTCGGACATATCGCCCCTTCGTCGCGGAACCGTTGCCTTTTCGACCCTCGAAGGACGCCCGTCCGCTTTTCAGTTCGACACGAACCCTGCTCTTCAGGTAACCGCCGCTATTTACATTCTTGTCGCGTTTTTTTCCGAAATATGCCCGAAACCTTGAATCATTAATAGCCAAAGTAATCTCGAAATCGTTTAAACGGTAAATCGACCGGGGTCGGATTTTGCTTCAGGAATGGGTGCAAGCGACCGATCTGATGATAAGCCTCGACCGGCCGAACACGTTCGGTGACGAGCTCTTTGGCGATGACCAAGTGCTCAAGTCTTATTACTACGCGATAACCGACGTGGCGGTCGGAGCGCGTTGCGCCTGCAACGGTCACGCGGGTGAGTGCGTCAACAGTGTCACCGCTGAGGGAACTACCCGTCGAGTCTGTCGGTGAGTCCTCGATCCGACCCACCAATCCTAATCCCGGTACCCTCTCTTTCGATAAATATTTGTTATTATTGTTCTCAAACAACTACGATAACTGGACAGTTGCGAACACAACACCGCGGGTCCGGACTGCAACGAGTGCCTCCCGTTTTACAACGATGTCGCCTGGGGCCGAGCAACGACCACGGACGTTCACGAGTGCAAGCGTAAGTGCCAATTTTTCCGGATTCTTCCCGCCGCCGCCCCCCCCCCCCCCACCCCTATTGCCCCCGGCCGGTGCGACGTTTCTCCGCGTGCTCGTATCTCGCCCTATTTGGGTTTGGTCGCGACTGCCCGGTAAGTGGGAGAGTGGTTCTTGCCTTTCTCGTCGATTCTCGGTTCCCCTTGTCCGCACCGTGCACGATCGGTTCGCGTCGCGTCCGATGAACAAACGCTTCGCTGCTAATTTTCATTCGCACGAGGAATATTTCGCGCTAAAAGCGCGCATCGTGTTTGGGTTTGTTTGGGTTCGTACGGTAGTGCGATCTGCTTCAAGAGTGCGCGGAGGTAGTTGTGCGCGAGCGATTGGTACTCGAAGGACCCGGTAGTTTCGCGCGCGTTTTTCGATCATGGGTGGTCTGGTCGCGATCGCGTCGTTCCTCGCTCTCGCCAACAGCGGTACCCTGGCCTTTCGATACAACGGATTTTTTCCCCGCTCGATCCGTTGGCCACGTAAGTTTCGCGAGCTACGAATTGTATTCGTAAATAGAAAATAGATAAATAGCTCTCGGTCCTACTGGTTGAAATTAACAACGTTTTTGAGTGATACAAACCGAAAGAGGCAAGCTGTCCATTAATGTCCCCCCCCCCCCCCCCCCCCCCCCGTTTTTTGGGTAGTCACCGATGAAGCGTGAGGCATTTGCTTGTTTGGGTTTTAGCGTGCAATTGCAACGGGTACTCGGACCGTTGTTACTTCGACAAAGAGCTTTACGAGAGGAGCGGACACGGCGGCCACTGCACCGATTGTCGGGCGAATCGTGCCGGTCCCAATTGCGAGAGGTGTCGCGAGAATTATTATCAACGTCCCGAGGATGGATATTGCGTCGCTTGCAATTGCAACGAGATTGGCTCGCGGAGCCTTCAGTGCAACAGCGAAGGAAAATGCCAGTGCAAACCCGGCATAACGGGGGAGAAGTGCGACCGGTGCGCACCAAATTTTTACAACTTTGATTCGCTCGGATGCACCTCCTGCGAATGCAGCGACAAAGGATCCTTCGACAACGAGCCCAATTGCGATCCCGTCACTGGTGCTTGCGTCTGCAAAGAGAACGTCGAGGGCAAAAGATGCCGAGAGTGAGTTCCACAAATTATCGCGTACCGACCCGTTATAATAATAATAAATAATAAACAATGAGACATGATTTTTCGAAGAATCGAAGCGAACAATTTTTTTCGTTTTGTCGATCGTTAAAGGTGCCGGCCCGGATTTTTCAACCTCGACGCGGACAACGAGTTCGGATGCACCCCTTGCTTCTGCTACGGGCACTCGTCCGTGTGCAATCTCGCGAATGGTTACTCCAAAGTCGTGATCGAGAGTATGTTCGGCCGTGGAAACGAGAAGTGGACCGCGAGCGTCGCAGGAAATCCAATTCCGCTCAATTACGATGTCGTAACTCAGACGATTTCGGTCGCCGCGCCGGATCGCGACAACGTCTATTTCGTTGCTCCTGGTCGGTTTGCCAACAGCCCCTCCTTCCCCCCGTGTGCAATCTTTGAACGTAGATCTCGTCTCCGGGAGTACGTATTAACGAAAATATATTCGCGCAGAGAGATTCCTCGGTGATCAGCGGGCTTCGTACAACCAAGATTTATTCTTCACACTGAGAATAGCCGAAAACGAACCAGCCCCGACAGCCCGAGATGTTATACTCGAGGGTGGAAACGGCGAGCAAATAACCCAACCGATCTTCGGTCAAAACAATCAATTGCCAACGGCCTCGGTAAGTTCGGGAACACGGGCATTTTTATTATTCCGAGGATCCGCGGAACGTACACGTATACAGTTTGCGAAGATACACCGATATTTCGTTGGAGGAGAGAGGAGATTTTCTGCGGGAAAACCTTTAGTTAATTGCACAATATTTTTGTTCGCTTCTCCATTGGGATTATTCGCGATGCGCGGGACTATTATTGGAACCCGTCCCAACGACGATGAACGATCCTTGGATTTTTGTGCAGCCTCGCGTGTATAAATTCCGGTTACACGAGCACCCGGACTACGGGTGGGAGCCGCGGCTCTCCGCCCGCGCCTTCATATCCGTCCTCTCGAATTTGACGGCGATCAAGATACGCGGAACGTACACGCATCAGGGCCGAGGTTTCCTGGACGACGCGGGCCTCGAGACGGCGCAGCGGGGAGCGGCCGGGGAACCCGCCGACTGGATCGAGCACTGCCAGTGTCCCCACGGCTACGTCGGACAGTTTTGCGAATCTTGCTCCCCCGGTTTTCATCACGATCCCCCGAACGGTGGCCCTTTCGCTCTTTGCGTACCGTGCAACTGCAACGGACACGCCGATATCTGCGAGGCTGAGACCGGTACGCGACAACCCAAACGAGTACCTACCTCCCTTCGCGCTCGTTACCCTCGGGACCTCTGGCAAATATTTGTCGAAATATTACAATGATAAACGATATTATCGTTTATAATTGTATTTATCGGCGGGGTATTTCGCTTGCGTAGTGTTGTTCCTTCTCCACTCTCAACCCTCGTCTTGTTCCGTTTCAGGACAATGCATATGCCACGATAACACGGCTGGAAGCAATTGCGAGCTCTGCGCTCGTGGTTTCTACGGGTATCCTCTGAAGGGAACTCCCGACGACTGCAAAGCCTGCCCGTGCCCGGACAACGGTCCCTGCATCCTTCTCGGCAATAATCCCGAGCCGATATGCTCCGAGTGCCCCGTTGGACGAACAGGTACGCGACGCTTGTCCGATCCTCGATTTACGAATAAACGGACTGACGTTTTTTGGCACGCTTGCTCGCAGGTCCGCGATGCGAGACGTGCTCGGACGGCTATTTTGGAAATCCCGACCAGGGCCAAGCCTGCCGGCCCTGCGATTGCAACAACAATATCGATCTGAACGCTGTTCGGAATTGCAATCACGAAACCGGCGAGTGTCTCAAGTGCGTCAACAATACTGCCGGCTTCCACTGCGAGGATTGTCTCTCGGGTGAGCTTTCTTCCTTTTGCCCATTTTCTTTGGCTTTGTTTGTTTGGGATAGATTTGTATGAATAATATTTTGTTCGGGATCGACAGGATACTGGGGCGACGCGCTTTCCGAGCGCAAGGAGGACGGTTGCAAATTGTGCCAGTGCTATCCGCCCGGTACGACGGAGCTCGAGGATGGCTCCGGAGCCCCGTGCAATCAACTTACCGGACACTGCTCCTGCAAGCCCCACGTCACAGGCAAAAACTGCGACAAATGCGAGGACGGATATTACCAGATACTCAGCGGCGAAGTAACTTTTTTTTCTTTACCGAGAATGGCCTTTCGTACTCGTCGAACGAAGGTTGGATTGAAGCACGCGTTCTTTGTGGCAGGGATGTACAGCGTGCAACTGCGATCCGGAGGGTTCGTACAACCGAAGCTGCGACGCGACGAGCGGCCAGTGCCAGTGTCGGCCAGGAGTCACGGGCAAACACTGCGACGCCTGCCTTCCCTATCAATACGGGTTCAGTCGCGAGGGATGCAAGCATTGCGAATGCGACACGATAGGATCGCAGGCGCTCCAGTGCGACACTAACGGTCAATGTCCGGTGAGTCGAAACGCGAATGATCCAACCGGCGAAAAGACGCGACGAGAGACTCTTTCTATCGGACGAATTTTCCGGACGACGCGCAGTGTCTGACCAACGTCGAGGGAAGGCGCTGCGATCGCTGCAAGGAGAACAAGCACAATCGGCAATACGGTTGCGTCGATTGTCCGGCCTGTTACAATCTCGTTCAAGAATCGGTCAACGGACATCGCGCGCGCCTCGCCGATCTCGAGGGGACCCTCAGGAAGATAAACAACAGCCCGACCGTCATGAAGGACTCCGACTTTGAGAACGAACTCAGGAACGTCGAGGATCGCGTCGCGTCTCTCCTTCGAGTCGCCAAACAGGGATCCGGAAGTGAGTCTCGAATAAATTTCTCTTTACCGTTCTCCCGTGTAACCGAGAGTCGCTGCTATCTTTCGTTGCCGCTGTTCGATCCGTATCGCAGACGAGAATAAAACGCTGGTCGAGCAGCTGGGCGAATTGCGCGATCGACTGGACGAGATCGAGAAGACCTCGAGGAGCGTCGAAGCGACGGCCGAGGAGGCGCGTCGAACCGCCGACGACGGGTTAACCAGTATCGAGGAAGCGGAACGGGTCCTCGATCGGATTTACGAGCAATTGACGGTAAGAGTTCGATAAAGCCCTTCGATAATAACCTTTCGGCTCGATAACCCCTCGCGTTCGTGTTTCGAGTCCAGGAGGCCGAGGATTATCTCGCGACGGAAGGCGCGAGCGCTCTCGCGGCTGCGAAGAAACGCGCCGATCAGGTCGGCCAGCAGAATCAACGGATGACCGTCATCGCCCAGGAGGCACGCGTCCTCGCCGACCTGTGAGTCAATTTCGTCGTCGTCGTCCTCCTCCTCCTCCTCCTCCTCCTCCTCCTCCTCCTCCTCCTTATCTCCGTCCGTCAACGATTCATCAACGTTTTTCTCGCAGCAACACGAACGAGGCCAAAAAGATCCATTCGCTGGCCGAACAGGCGCGAAATACCTCTCTCGATGCCTACAATTTGGCCAAGCGAGCGATCACCAAGTACTCGAACATCAGGTAGGGATTCAACCGTGCTGCCTTTCGTACATCGTATTTCGGGATTCGTGAAGAAAGAAACATATTTTTCCAGCGAGGAGATTCGCGACCTGGGAAATAAAGTGGAGGTTCTCGAGGATCGTTTCAACGAGGCGAAAAACCTGACGAGCACGGCCACCGCGAAATCGGCAGCCGCGGTGGCTGACGCTCTTCAACTCTTGATCCTCGATCTTAGCGTTCCAACGGTAGACATCGACGAGCTCCGCAATCAAGTCGACAGCGTTAACAATGACGTAAATATATAGGGATTTTTGCACGAATGTTACTCGCGCTCTACGGATGCGCGCGAGCCTTTAACGCAGGAAGACCGTTTCATCAAATGTTTCCTATATTTCAAGGCGAAAGCAGGTTTTATTGTTGGAATTCAAAATAATATGTATAACATGCTGATGTAAGTATAACATGCTCCAGCAGTTGGGAAAAACATAGTTATGAGAAAAACGCGGCCGTAACATTGCGACAACTCCAACAATTCTTGGAATTTCGCTGTCAAAATTACACACAATATTCTTAAGAAATTGAATTATCAATTTATAGGATTAAACGAAAAATCGATTTTTTCAAATTTGTAAATGGTCTTCCTGCCTCGACACGCACACACACACGCGCGCGCGCGCGCGCCCGCAAAAAGAAAGAGGGAAGACAACACGTAGACCGTTTGCAGGGTTTGGCGATCAAGGAGCAGGCTCAACTGATTTTGGAGCAGAACGAGGCGTGGCTCGACGAGTTGGCGCTCAAGGCGCGGAAGAGCGAGGACCTTTTGGAGCGCGCCCAAGATCAGCAGGCCGCCACGGCCGATTTGTTGTCCGAGGTCGACGGTGCGAACGAGAAAGCCAAGGAGGCGCTCAAGCGTGGCAATCAGACTCTCCTCGAGGCGCAGGAGACGTTGAAAAAATTGGGTGGTACGCGGAATCGTCTCGTATTCCCTCTGAAATCCAATTTTCCTTCGGCGTTTCCGATTAACGAAAAATCGTTTTTATTTTATTTTGATTTCGATAGAATTCGATGCCGAAGTCCGCAAGGAACGGATCAAGGCGCAAGAGGCGCTCCAGAATTTCAACGAGATCAAGGATACGGTCAACGAGGCGATCGCCAAGACGAACGAAACTCGGCACGTTCTCAAGGACGCCGAGCTAAACGCCATCGCCGCTAAAGACGTCGCTATCCAAGCACAGGTTACGGACGACGACAAAATCAGCTTGTCCCCCCGTTCCGGAGCGGCGAGACCCAAACAAACTCAAAGAAACTGAGCTGTTTTCACAATTGCAGAAAAACGCGGACGAGGCTAGTACGAACGCGAACCTGATACGCCAAGAGGCCAACAAGACGAAACTGGACGCCCTCAGATTGGGCAACGAGGCGGAAAAGCTCCACTTGCGCGTCGAGATAACAAACTCGATCGCGAGGAAACACGAGGCCCGCGTGGAGAAGGACGTGAACGCCACGAACGAGGTGAACCATCGGGTCGGTCAGGCGCGAACGAGCTTGAACCAGGCGGGTCAACAGGTCGACAAAGCCCTCGCCGAGGTCGACGAAATAATCAAGGAACTCGACGCCCTACCGGAAATCGGTGAGTACAGCCTCTTCGAATAATCTTTAACGATATCGAGCGTGGATTGGACGCGTTCGTGTCGCCGCAGACGATGCCGATCTGGACCGTCTCGAGGAACGTCTCGTCGCTGCCGAGAGGGAAATACAGGCCGCGAACTTGGACAAGCGAATACGCGAATTAACCGACGCCAAGAATCTCCAGACTCAATGGGTCAAGAATTACGAGGAAGAAGTAAGCCGACTCAGGCTCGAGGTTGAGAACATCGAGGACATACGGAAAATCTTGCCCGATGACTGTTTCAAACGTGTACGTCTCGAGCCCTGAAGTGAAAACGCCCACGCGTCCCCATCCCTCTCCCATTCCCTGTCACGTGCCATTGGAGGGGCTTCGTCCCGGCCCCGATTCGTCGCCTCTTATCGATCAATTCGGCGAAAGGCGGCTCGCTCGCTCGTTCTCCCGATCCGCAACGACGACACCCGTTTCTTATCCAATCTCGTCTAGCACCGACGGGAAAAGCACCAACTTCGCTCCCCGCTCGTTCGATCCGTATACGCGATTTTTCAGCCGCGATACCCACCTTCGTACCAAAGATTTTCAAGTCGACCGGGATTTTAACAGAGTCCGTCAAAACGAGACGTCCTTGGTGAGAAATCGTCGATCAACCAACACCGCCGCTTACTTTCCCTTTCTTTCCTTTTCTTTCATTGCACATCGACATCCGCTTTCAAGTTTTGTTTCCTCCCGTCTCGTCGTGCAGCGCTCTCGAAGCAGCTTCCAACTTGCGACGCCGACGCACTGTATTAACCCGTCGAGTGCACACTTCCGCCAGCAACCTATAACTCCTTACTGGCTCAATCTGACCCATGACGTTTTTCAAATTCTTTTATTTCGGTAAACATGTATTTTTTTGTTTTTTTTTGTTTTTTTTTTTTTTTTTTTTGTAAGGACGTTTTTTGTAGTAAATGTTCCGTATTTTATGGATCTACATTTATTTTTTGACAAAACCGATAATCAAATGACAAAACGTTCGGTAAAAGTGAGGCACGCCTTGAAAAATACGTGTGCTTACACGAAAAAACGTTATGGGCCAAAACGACCCGGTATGCACTCGAAGGGTTAACAAGAAAAAAATAATGGAAACAATAAGCAACACTGCTCTCGTCACCTTTTTTTATTATATAAAATAATATGACACACTTTTATACGACGTAGCTTAGTACAAAATGTAGTTTTAAGAATAAAGAAAAATTGGAAACAAAAGGACTAATAAACAAAGGAGGAATCTCTCGAAACGATCGTGGCTCGGTCGGGGGACGAGAGAAGATTCCTCGCGCGAATTTCCAACAATCGGTTCATCCATCTACGCGCTCCCGTATATTCATTCGTACGCACACTCACACACAAGTATATATTTATTTGAATTCTCAACGACGAGATCTGCCACCGCGAGAGAAACCGAGCCCCCGGCGAGAAAATAACTAGGTATTCGAAGAGGATTGGAAGGATAAGGAGTTGCTTTCTCTCTCGCTTCTTCAAAAGCTCTCACTTGATTATAAACAAAATGATTAGTAACACCAATATGGCGGTCAAGACTCCAATAGCTACCCATTGCCTCCGATCTAAAACAAACGGAAAGTAAACGTCACGTGCACACACTTGTTAAACTATTATGTTTTTTTCTCTTTGTTAATTGTTTATTTTTCTATTTCTTTACCAACACAATTGATCCATTGTTCTCGCGTGTTTTCTCCGCAGTCTCGAATAGGGATTTTTTTGTTGCGGATCTATCGTTTCACGTGTTCTATCTCAACCTTTTTTTTTTATGTAAAATGTTTCCTGCTTTTTCGTAAGAAATGGTTCGACGAGTACTTCAAAGTGGAGCGTTCCAAATAATGTCAACAACAACATGAACAACAACAACAACAACAACAACAACAACAACAACCGGAGTAGCGGTAGCAACGACTACGCCTGGTACTATTATTTTATCACAAAAAGCACTTTCCGCTTTGTGTGATAAAAGAATAATGCAAAGAATACGTTTGGCCCTCATTTTCGTGATAAACTAGCTTTTATCTTTTATTTGGTTTATTATCTTCCGCTCTTTTTCTGGTTCGTAGAGTATCGATTGACACTCGAGACGGCATTGATAATCTATCGGATTGATATTTTTTGCCTTTTGTTACGACAGATACATTTATTCTACGTATTCGTTTTGGCTTTGTTTCCCTTTGCTCGGAGCACGCGTCAATCGAGTTACCGACCCGTTCCGTTCTCGATGGGAATCTCCACCCTTAAAAACGTTTACGATCGGACTCTCTGGTCTACGCGTGTTTCCCTGTTTTTCGAAAATCATTTCTAACATTTACTCGTAAGATCAATCAGCGTCTACGAACGCTACATCAACAATTATTTATACGCGATTCGCATAGAATTCGAACGGAGAAATAAAAAAAATTGTCCCTTCGTGTCACCGGTCTCGAATGTTATTCGTTAAAAGAAGAAAACCAAGAGAACTTCTATTTTTGCGGTCAGTCCCGATCATCGTACGATGAATAAAAATTCGCGCAGTTGGAACGCAACGAAGAATCATTTTTTTCAAGTTATCAACTTTTTATCAACCCCACGTTTTTTGGCACTTTTAGGCTACGAGAATCTGTAAAAGAATCTCTCTTTGTTCTTCAATTTGTACAGCCTAAATTCGCAAAAACATGCTTCGGATAATAGCAAATAAAAAATTGTCATGACTAATGTACTGCTATTCTGTTTTGCAACGGTACGTATTCCATTGGAAAAAAACGCACAAATTCGCTCTGCACCGTTCTATGCGAATTCATTAAATCGTCTACTTTTTTCCTACAAATTCGCGCGTATATCCGAATAACGAAAATTGTTCTCCCTCTTGGGTCAGGCCGGGAGCACGAGCTGGGCCGGGATTTTCGGGGCCACCTCGTACCGGAACACGAAACAGTCAAGATCAATTGCAGAGGAACGAAAAGACCGGACCGTACGTTCGATGTACGGGTCGGGCTTGGTTCGTACCGTCGGACGACTACTCCGCGTAGCATAGGAAACAGTTAGTTATGGCTGTGGATAGGGCGGTCAGCGAGGACGGCTCGCTCGTTAGTCGGATAGCGACTGGGACGGAGACGGTAGATGCCGGTACGTAATTGCTATAGTTACCATTGCTCATGCGAAGGACCTTGGCCATTTTCTTCATAGTAGCGTCCAGCTTGGAGTCCGTGGATTCCAGTTCGTTCCCAAAGTCATCGAGCATCCTACGCGTCAACGGTATTATCGTAGAATCATCGTACAGGCGCTCGCGCACCCAAGAAATAAATGGCGTCGGAGTTTGCATCGTCGGAACGCACAGAAATTTTCGTTTGCAAATGTTGATCTTCGTTTAGTCCGAACGATGCAACTCGGCTGCGACGGGAGCAAAGACTCACCCCGCTTGTTCCTCGAGCTCGGAATTGATCCGACAAGAGACGGACTTGAGGGTGCCGATACTCTCGCCTATCGTTTCCAGCTGCTCGTCGTGCCGCCGCATCACGGCTGTTTGTTGCTGCATCGTGGATTCCAAGAACTGTCGATTCGGGCTGTCGATCTCGTTCTCCAGTTTGCTGTACTTGGCGGTTCCGTGATCGAGAGGTACTCTCGCAGGACTGTTGTCCAACAGCGGCTGTGCGATCGAGGAATAAAAGTTGAATTTTGTATCCGATCGTAAAAGATAATGAAACAATTGGAATGCCGCAAACGGAGCAGAAGTTGTCTTCGAAACGGCTGTACGATACGAAATGTTGTGAAATTCACGACATCAACCATTCGGACGAAACGAATGGAGAAACTCGAAAATACGCTGACAGCTGAGTCTGTTTGGGTTTACCGGGGGGAAATGAAAAGTATTTGGATTATCGCTTTATCCGAAAGAATAAAGCGATAATCGGTGGTTCGGTGGGTAAGACCGAAATTTAATAAACTTGGATTTGTCCTAGGAACGATGTTGCTTCGTCTCAGTGGGCGGCGAAAGTTAGGTTAAACCTCTGCGACTGCAACTAGATACCGCGGTACAAGAGAGAAAAGGATTTTTCGTTCTTGAAAAATTATTGATTGCGCAAACCCGCATCGTCGTTTCGTGAAAATGGAGGAGAAGCGAAGAATCGACTCGTCGGTGTCAGCGAGGCGCGACACGTTACAACGGCCAGGTCGTATCATCGAACGGGCGGACGATCGACCGGAACGCAGTTAAAAAGATGGCGACCAGCTCGAATTTTTGTGCTCGCCAGTGCGAGACAAAGGGATGAACGATTAACCCTATTATCTGGCAATTGGACAGATTCGTGGCATTTTTGTTTAAAGGAAGCGCCTCGCGTGATACGGAAAATTTAATAGGGCGAGTCGTACACGCGAATCATAGAAAAAAATGGTTGCTCGCGTCGTTGCGATACCATGCGGCATTCTACGCGACAGTCACTCCCCGAACGATAGCCCGTTTAAACGAAACAACAGCAGTAAATATAGTAATAACAATAATGGTAATAATAATTGAAATACAAACCTGTCGCGCAGTTCGATCGCGATCTCTCTCACGGCTCAGGTTCATCTTGTCTTTCATCAACTACGAAAAAACCATGGCAAGCGTTTGATAAAATTCAATAGGATACTCGTGGCTCGAATAATGTTTTTTCTATGACTCGAGCACAGTCGTTCTTGAAAACGCGAGGCAATCGGAGGCTGCGCCCCCTATTTCCTTACTTTTGAGGTAGAAATAATCGGCAAGTACAAACGGAAGGAAGAAATCTTATTGCAGAATGGGGCGTAAAAAAGCAATCGCAAGAGGGCCGAAAAGGCGAAATTCAATTGTACCCGGTATGCATTGCGAAAATACTTTTTTTATTCGCGGTGGAAAGCAACAGCAGTGCAGTCAGTTACTTTCTTCGGTTTAGAAATTGAACGGCCGATGAACGGATATCGTAGACAAAAGGTACAGGACGTTTAGAAATTGACCAGTCGATCGAGAGATATTCGTTGAGATTTCAATATGTCGAAACGCCCGTCAATGTCGGTCAATGATCTCGAACGCATGGGCAAATCTTTGGAGCTTTGCAGTTGCATTATTGAACGGGCTAGAAAGTGTTTTCGCCAGGCACATTGGATTTGTCGGGAGTGCAAAGAAACGCGTCTATCAACGAGTCTACCCGAATAAAATCGCCACAACGATGGCGACAGCCATAGTAGCTTTCGAATGGTTCTCTCGGCGGGCCAAGCCTGCGTTCCACCCTCGGCGAGTCAACCGTATACGTTACCTTGACCTCTGCGCGCGTGTGTTCAATGAAAGCTCTACGCACGCTCAGTTCTTTGTTGTCGATCTTGAATTTTGTTGGATTTTTCTCTACGATACGTGTGATCGTTGCAAGAACGTTAAGGGATATATTCCGTCGTTGTTGAGAATCGTAGTAGCGAACCGCGAACAAGATTGAACGAGCGCAGTCGGGCTCGTTCAATCTTGGACAATCGTCGCGCTGTTACCGGGCAGCAAAAAAGGATATAGATCGTGTCCTCGAGATCCTCGAGATCCCATTCGATCGAACGCAACGCGTTTCGCAATTCGGTCGTTGTCCAGGCGAGCTCTTCCCGCGAGACCGGAAGGGCACCGGCGCTACCAGGCGCGATCGGCGTCGAGGCGGTACTTTCCTCCGTCCGGCAATCGCTCCAGCGAGCGTACAAGCCGCGGGTCTTGTTCAGTGCCTTGCACACCTCACTGAAAACGAACACGAGCAACCTCGTACGCGTCAAATCGCACGTCCGTCAAGGTACGAGCATTTTTTTTACTACACCTATAACAACGCTACATTTGAAACCCGTTACGAGAAAACGCGGCGAAGCTCTTGAACGAAAATTCGTCCGTTGAATGGCGCGTAATACGCGAGCACGCGTCTTTTCGGGTGTCTCGGTTACATTCTTCAACGATTATCCGTTCGAGACGGGAGCGGTGAGCGGCGCACCGTTGCCGAACTACCGCGGGAACGCGCGGGACGCTTGCGCGTCTTTCGGCTTTCGGATAAATTTGGAGCTCACTCGGAAGGGCCAATTGCTCGAGAGAACGAGAAAAACGCGGCCCGCTCACGCTGGCGATAACTCCTTTCTCATCAACAATTATCTTATCTCATTTCGGATGTTTTTTTTCAAAATTGCCGTGTCATTTTAGATATTGTTTATTTGACATTGAAACGATAGGCGCGCGCGCGCGCGCGCGTGTGTACGGCCGAGCTGTTTATAATAAATATAATGGATAAACGTACGCCGAAAGCCACGCAACGAAGAGGAACGCGAAAGATAACGTTTCGGGTTTCGTATTTGCGGTTCGTCGAGTTTTTAAGATGGTTTGCCGCAACCCGCTGCGTTCGTCACTGCGTTCGTCACTGCGTTCGTCACTGCGTTCGTCACTGCGTTCGTCACTGCGTTCGTCGGTGCGTTCGTCGGTGCGCGCGCGCGCGCGTCTTTTGCCCCGTTCCCCGAGTCGCATCGTCCCGTACCTCTCGCTACTCCGTACTACTTCGTTCCTTAAATAAATATACGTTCCGTTGTTTATTTCGATTATTGTTATTATATTCCCAGTCTGTAACGGGTCTGTACTGCGGAAAATAACTCGATGTATAGCGCATCACTCAACGTTTCGTTCTCGAGTCAACTTTCTTCGCTCGTAATACTTTCGTACTCTAATATCCTCAATTTTCAATAAATTACGCGTCCAACCGTCCTTCCTTTCCAAGCCTACTTTGGCCTCTGTTCAATTGGAAATTTTGACGACAAAACGCGATCCAACGTGTCGGGCACGGGTAGGTACACACGCGTAGCGAGGTTCCGATCGGATATCCCGGAGGATCTCCAATTTTGTCAAGAGTCACGAATGTTTCTATTCTTTGGAAAAGGCAGCGATTCTTTGGCGGCGGTGTCCGCACGTGTACGATGACACGTGTGCGCGCCAGCGCGTTTGCGTATGCGTCGAGAAAAAGGAACACGGAGAGAGGGAGGGAGGGAGGGAGGGAGGAGGGAGGAAGAGAGACAAAGGGAGAGAAGAAAAGTGACTCACTCTTTAACGACGAAAAATGGATCCTCAAGCGTCATTCCTCCCGCGGATTTTAAAAGGGCGGCCAGTCGCGCCAGTCTGTTATATCGGTCGCGTATGAAACGCGCGATTTAGCAAACATCGGTAAAAAGCCTGTCGTTGATCGGTTCTATGAACGCGGAGACGTTCGTTTCGATAGCTTTGCCCGTACAATGCTCGTCGCTGGGAGAGTTCGCTCTCCGAGTGACGGGAGCGAGTCGCGCAGGGGCGAGAACCGGCTGTGGAAGCTATACCGCTAATGGTAGTTGTATCGCGGGGATGGTTCGCGGTTCGTTGCGCTACATCCTCCGTTTCTCACTCGTCACTCGTACTCGTATTTGACCCGGCTACGACGGCACCTTGGTTCGAGACTCGATCGACTCTCCGAGCCCCAGCGGGCATGACTATTTACTCGATTTTGACATTTCCGGTAAAACCCGTGCGCCCGAGCGAACGCGACTCAAGAAGGCCGTGCACTATTGATCCTCCGGCAGCCTCGCCACCCGCGTGCATCTCGCTCCGACGACGGGGCGCCTTCTTCGACCGACAAAAATCTCCCTAGAGAATCACCGCTCACTTGGAAATTAGCGATAACGACCGAACGACATTTTCGGCTGCGACACTTTTCGGATTACGCGTTCTTCGTTGTCCGATTGGTGTACTTTGGATCGCGACGTTCGGAGATTCGAACGAACCGACGCCTCCGAAATTTATCGCTTCTCGATTGTGTATCAGCCGTTTTCCTCGTTAATGCCGCGGATCGAATTCGTCTGAATTCACTTTGGGAAGCAGAGACGCGCGGCGAATGGGTTTGAACTTGTGCCGCGCGAGCTGCCAGGCCCACCGCACGGAACTGCCGTCGCGCCCACTCGAATCCGTGAGTCGCCAAGGTTCTCCCGGAGCGTCCTCGAATCGAGTGTCGAAAAATATCTGTCGGCGCCACTGGCCGTTGACGACGCCAGTCGCGAATACGACACGTATCAAAAGACGCGGTAATCTCTAAACATCCGGTTATAAAATACGCGAACGAAACTTTCGATACCACTGAGGCCCAACACCCCGTCACTCTATATTGTACCACCTTGCTTTTCCCTATTGATTCCCTTTGGCTCATCTTTTAACCCGCTGAGAATGCGGTCAAAAATGTAAGAGGGAGCAAGCGGTGGCAGGGTTTGACATACCCCGTTACCAAATTCGCTGCGAGACTAGATTCTTAGGAAAAATTATTATTTCGATTAATATTCTTATTTTACATTACTGTTGTTCGTAAAGATATCATTTATTTCGGAAAAGCCGCGCTGCGATACCTACACCGTTCAAACTTGCTATCGAATGGCTGGCCTCTGGGTAGCAGCGCTTCACGCGACAGAATCGAGAACCACCGCTGCGATTCCGTATGCAGACTACTCTAGTCTCCATGATGTAGTCCGTGGTCACGATCGTGGAGACTGCACAGGGTGTCCCACGTAAGAATGTCATCCGTGAAATGGGAAGTTGGGTGTGACGTTCCGAGTCGATTGCACGTGTGCTTCCCGGATCAACCCCCGAATTATTATTAATTTTAAAAGGCAGCCACTCGGAGGCGCCCCTTCAGCGGGCTCAGCCTCGAAATGATTATTGTATTTAGGCGTTTAGTGTCATATCGCAGGTCCGTGTCGATGTATTTTTATACCTTCGAGACAAATCCACAATTCAATTGGCATCGAACACTCCATTTCTAGGGGAAAATGTCGAAAAAACATTCTAGAAAGGTTCTTCGCGTTTTCCCAGTCTAATTCTGCACTCTGCAAAAAAACATGTGGGATCTCAAAGTCGTGGCGCGAAATTCTGCAAGCCCCCCCCCCCTCCGCCCTTCTGCCGGCCATGCCGTAAAATACGCTTCCCGTTGGTGCTGCTCTCTATCCGACCTCTGTGCCGATGCGACCACACTAGTTTGGCCGATAGGATTCACAAGAAACAAATAAGAAAATCGTTCTGTACTATAAATTAATTCCATTGAAAAAAATCCTCAGTGATATGAATCTTTTTCGAAAAATCGCAATGCCTGTCGTTTCTTAAACTACGAGGAACATGTCATTGATGGCGATTAATATTCGCACATAACCGTAATTTATCAGTATAAAATGGCCGGTGGCGGCCGGTAGTCGGGTTGTCGATTATTCGAGAGGAATTACCACAAATTCGCGTAATATTTCATCATTCTTCATACAACGTAGTACACGTATTTATGAATTTAAAATGGCTCATCAGTTATTGTCATCGGCTAGTAAAATAGAAAGATTAATACGGAACTCGGTGCAAAAGGGACTATTCGATCATCGCCAGGTCAGTATTATGGATATCCGGTAACATAACCTCAACTTCCCTTGTGATATAACGAGTAGCGCGTACACGATCACTCAAGACGGGATATCATTGATAATTCGATATTACGAGGATTCCAACGGTGCGTTACGATCCCTCTTTGATTCAATAAGGATCGTGCAGTGAAGCGGACGGGTTCGAGCCGCGGGCACTTTGCGATATCAACTCCGGAGCATTCTTCATTAAATTATCAAATCGCCCTGCCGCGTTTCGATTTCTCCGCATAACCGTCAAATAGAAACGTCACGAGAGCGCTGTAACCCTGAGCTGTTACCAAGATTGTTACGCTCTCGTCGCTTACGAGAGAAATGGAAAATTGCTTGAAAAAATGGGTGAATCCATTTTACAGCTGTGCAGAACCTTGTCCGTATTGAAGAATGGCAGGAATCTCCGATTGTTGGAACAAATGCAATGCCAATGGAGAATCCTCATGGAAAAGCCACCCAAGGGATTCGAAAAGTTTTTTAAACCCGGCGGAGCTAAAGAGCCTCCCAAGGCTGCGGAATCGAAACAGGAAAAAGCCGCCAAGGGCAAAGAAGCTTCCCCCGGCGACGCCGGTCGGTCGCCTCCTTCCGGTACCAAACAGAACTCTGGCGGCTTTCCTTTCGGGGCCTTCGGATCCACCGCTAAATCCGGTCCTGGCGGAAGCGGCAAACCGTTCGAGGGCGGAGACAAAGAAAAATGGATGGTTATGGGGATCATTACTCTCCTCGGAATTTTCGGAGCAATGTCCCTTTTCGAATTTGGCAATAAGGAAATCACGTGGAGAGAATTCGTTTACACGTAAGTTACGAATATTTGCGATTGGGAAACAGTATTCGCTGGAAAACGAACGGAAACATTCGTTGAACCTCTTCACTGCTAGGAAATACTCAAACAAATAAACATCCGTTCTTTTTAACCGAATAAATGATTCGACGCTGTTTCGAAGTATTAACGCGCACGGTTAGCTGTAGAGCGTCTGGACTACGCACGCGTTACTGCTTGTCAATCGCGTACTATTATAATCGATTACCAAAGTCTTCCGCCGTTATGAATTTCGTCTCAACGTTCATTTTGTTTCCTGCTTTCAGTTATCTAAATAAAGGTATCGTGGAGAAATTGGAAGTTGTTAATAAAAAATGGGTTCGAGTGCGACTACTGCCCGGCCATACGGTCGACGGTGCGGTGAGTGATTTTTTGTTTTGTTTTCGACATTCGGTTCTTCTCTCTCTATCGTAAGAGAAATGCAACCCGTTCGCGTGCGAGCGCGGATTACTCCGCGCTTGGATGCCGATGGGTGAAAATTCGGAATTTTGAGGCTTCGGGTCGACCCAAGTTTGGGATTCCTACCCCGACGCAGTATTTATAAATGTTTCCTTAATTAACGAAAGGCAGGGAGCATCAAACATTCAACGATCCAAATTTCATAGAATCCCTTCGAACATGTCGGTGGACGCGAAGATGGAAATCAATGACCTTTAGTTTTTTTCCAATTGATCGTCTCTCCAGCGTTCGCTATGGTTCAACATTGGCAGTGCCGACACTTTTGAGAGGAATCTTGAGAACGCGCAACTCGAGATGAACATCGAACCGCAGGATCACCTCGCCGTTGTCTACAAGACCGAGCTCGAGCCCGCACAGTTGACGTCCTATCTCCCGACTATATTGTTGATCGGTAACCGTTACGATTAGTTTCGAGGTTTACGTTTACGTTACGATTAGTTTCGAGTGTATACTCGACGAGGCTCCCATCTACGAATTCGCGAATCGGCCTTTGTTCGTTCATTTTTTTATTTCAGTCAAACTTGTCGAGTCACTTTTGTTTCTAGTTGAGAGAAGTCGTGTCGCAGCAATAATCGCTGAGTGACTTATCGCTTAAAAGTATATATATATATATATTTTGTTAGCTTTCTAATACTGCGATTACGTCTGGATGCAGCTTCCTTGATTTACGTAATGCGCCGGTCGGCCGAGTTCATGGGCGGACGAGGAAGCCGAAAAGGTGGTTTCTTCAGTGGGGTCATGCAGTCAACGGCGAAGCTCATTAATTCTAACGAAATTGGAGTTCGTTTCAAGTACGTTGGAATGAAATACACGTTTCGTCCGCTTTGTTCCGACCGTTTTGAAATAAGATCGATCAATAGATCTTTTGAACTCGAAACAGAGACGTCGCCGGATGCGAAGAAGCCAAAATCGAGATTATGGAATTTGTAAACTTTCTGAAGAATCCTCAGCAATACATCGATCTGGGCGCCAAGATCCCCAAGGGAGCTATGCTCACAGGTCAGTCGCGCGAATACCGACACGAACGTAACTTGGCCGGGTTACGATATATTTTCAAAGGCCGTCCCGCCTTCCAAAGAGTGAATCGAACGTGTGACGGGCAGGTCCTCCTGGGACAGGAAAAACTCTGCTCGCAAAAGCTACCGCGGGTGAGGCAAATGTCCCGTTCATCACAGTCTCCGGTTCCGAATTTTTGGAGATGTTCGTTGGCGTCGGTCCCTCGAGAGTCCGCGACATGTTCGCAATGGCGCGAAAGCACGCACCGTGCATATTGTTCATTGACGAAATCGACGCGGTTGGTAGAAAGCGCGGCGGTCGAAGCTACGGTGGTCACTCCGAGCAGGAGAACACTCTGAATCAGCTCCTCGTCGAAATGGACGGTGCGTAGAGCTCTTTTCTTCTTTTCCTTTTTCTTTTCGTCGCGGCGCGATTTCGGCCAAATGAAGCGATTTGAGAGTACATCGAAGAAATATCGACAAGTCACAGTACGTTTTGTGAAATTTTCCGGAAGGTTTCAACACGACGACGAACGTCGTTGTTTTGGCAGCGACGAACAGGGTTGACATTCTCGACAAAGCTCTTTTGCGTCCGGGACGTTTCGATCGACAGATATTCGTGCCGGCCCCCGACATAAAGGGACGCGCCTCCATTTTCAAGGTTCACTTGGAGCCATTAAAAACGACGTTGGACAAGCAACAACTGGCGCGTAAAATGGCTTCGCTCACACCCGGATTTACAGGTAGCGGCGGGGTCGGGCGCTGACGCCCGTTCTCCCTCGATCGAAAACTCGAACTTTCCTCCGTTCCATCGTGACGTTTCAGGAGCCGACATTGCAAACGTTTGCAACGAGGCGGCCTTGATAGCGGCTCGCGATATGCTGGATAGTATACAATTGAAGAATTTCGAGCAAGCTATCGAGAGAGTCGTGGCGGGGATGGAGAAAAAAACACAAGTACTCCAACCGGAGGAAAAGAAGACGGTCGCCTATCACGAGGCGGGGCACGCGGTGGCTGGCTGGTTTCTCCAGTACGCCGATCCATTGTTGAAGGTACGCTTCGGACAGACGCTCATAACAAGCGGAAGGCCATCTCTCGCGTATCCGGGGTTACTTCTGATCTCGGATTATTTCTCAGGTATCCATTATTCCTCGCGGAAAAGGTTTGGGATACGCGCAGTATTTGCCACGAGAACAGTATCTCTATTCCAAGGAACAATTGTTCGATCGTATGTGCATGACGCTGGGTGGTCGAGTGTCCGAGGAAATATTCTTCGGTCGGATCACAACGGGGGCGCAGGACGATCTGAAACAGGTATACTCGGTCTTTGCCGTTCGAACTTGTCGAAGAATTCCCTGAGGTGTTGATTTTCGAGAGGGCATTTTTAAAAAATTCAAGATAACGCAAAGCGCGTATTCCCAAATCGTGCACTTCGGAATGAACGAAAAAGTTGGGAACATCAGTTTCGATATGCCGCAATCGGGTGACATGGTACTCGACAAGCCGTACTCGGAGCACACCGCTCAGCTGATAGATCAGGAGGTCCGCGGACTCATCGACACGGCGCACAAACGCACGAGACATTTGTTGGACACTCACAAGGATGACGTTATCAAGGTAATTCGAAGTAGATTCATCGTCCTATTCGAGAGGACGCGGAGCGCAAGGGCAAGCAAAAGCGCACGGCCACGGCCACGGCCACGGCCACGGCCACGGCCACGGCCACGGCCAAGAGAGAACTCGCTACTCGCCTCGAAAGAGCGAGCGAAACAATTGACGACGAATCGACCCTCTTGTGTTTCGAGGTCGCCGAGCGTCTCCTGCTGAAAGAAGTGCTCAGCCGCGACGATATGATAGAATTGCTCGGTCCGCGGCCATTCCCCGAAAAATCAACGTACGAACAATTCGTGGAGGGTACGGGCTCGTTCGAGGAAGATACGACCTTACCGGATGGATTGAAAGAGTGGAACGCGTCGAGGGACGCCGATAAAGAAGCGTCGTCCGAGACCGGAGACGCGACGCCCCCCCCCTCCGCCGCCGCCGCCGCCGAAACGAAACAAGCAACTCTCCCATCGGCGACGGAAAAAAACAAGAATCCACCCCAACAGAGCCTGTAATTACTCGTTCCCCGACTCGACGAATCCCGTAGATTATAGTTGCGCGTAAACCACCCTTCTTCTTACACTTTGTATAATAGCGTGAGAAAAAGAAACGAGAGAAAAATAATAATCAATGTTTCATTGATCCTTGCGGACGCGAGTCGTGTATCTACTGGCTCTCGATCGGTATCCTTGATATTCCCAGATAACGTCAAGTGAATCCGACGAATAGTTGCCGGATTTATCCGAGTCCGCTACAACCCCGTGGCGGGTAGCGGACGGCCAGCGGACGGGCAGCTGCGACCAACCGGAAGGCGGAACGCTTCCACGAGCGAGTCGTTGGAAGGTTCGACGAGGCGACGAACGCGAAAGGATTTTTTTTTTTTCTTGTTTCCGCACAAATGACACATACGAGGACGGCTCATTTTGCAACGTACAATTTTTAATTAATAAAGTTTACAAATTTGCTGCGATCAAACGGTTCCGTTTACCCTTAAATGCTGTAAATACACCTGTCGTTTTATCCAAGTTTTGCACATCGCGTCGAAACTACGCTCGTGGATTTTCTCGGGTTTACACAGGTTTCGTCGTCGGCTGGAAACATCGGTACGTTCCACGCTCGTCTCCCCCCTCCGGCGCGGCTCTTTTCTATCCTCGTTTCCGATCATGACGATTTACATTGTCCTTTTTCCTTCCGTCGACGTCTTTTTGTTTGGAAAATACGTTTCGTGAATTTCGAGAGTTTTCAAACGGTGAACGTGAACGAACGGCTTTGTACTTGGAGTTTTTATCTTTCGTTTGCGCGTTGTTGATTTTGTTGGGCGCGTCGTTGCGTTACGCGGAAATATTTTGACACGAGTGCGCGCTGCGTGAACGAAAGCGAGGGCAAAAATGCAAGGAACTCGCTCCTTTCGAGTTCTCCTCGTTGGAGCGAGGACAGGCCGAACGGTGAATCTGCCAGAGCTCAAGAGCCACTCACCCTCCGTCGAATCGTACGAACGATGCGTCGCTTTCTTTTTCTCGCGTGGCTTCGGATAGCGTATACAAATTTGCCACCCACCCGAGTGATCGAATAAAAATGAAAAAGAAGGTACCCAAATCGGGCGAATAAGCCGAGGAGCGCTCGTCAATTCAATACCACCTGACGCGCGATATCTCTGCAAAGATGGTCCATTGAATCGCGTTAATCCTATACGTGTACGCGAGAAACTTTTCTCACAAATATTTATCTCGACGAAGCACTCGGTTGCACGCGTCGTTATATTTTTCATCGCTCTCCCCCCTTCTTTGCTTTATTTCCACGATAGTATACTCTCTCAAATAGAAATACGTTCATTGTTCTTCTACAAAACTATATGGCTTTTATCGGGATCTTTTATATTTTCCGAAAGTATCGTAAAACTTGGTACTATAATCACTAATCAAGTATTATACAATCACTAAATTATTGCTTTGTCGTAGCTTGTATCACACTAATCTAGATCCTACGCGATCTCACGTTATTCCTCACTCGTCCTGCCACTTTTCAATCGTTTTCTCGCCTTATAATATACGATTTTTCAAAGTCAAGCTCAGACTCGACCGCGCGTTGCTCCGTTTCCGCGGTTCGCGCTCTCTCGCCATCCCTCGAACGAGTCGCAACGTTTCGGCTTCAGGCTTGACGAATATTTCTTTGAGCTTATTTTTATGCAATTTTCGGGCAGTCCTCCAACGAAGGACAACATTTCACGATGATAGTGATAACACTTTTATTGAATGTGAGTAGTATCTTACCGAGGTCTATACGATTTTCATTCTTCACGATTAGATCGGACGACAGTGGATATGATATTTTTGTATATATTATCGACGAAACGAAATCCTATTACGGTGTACGTGTCTCTTTACTTCCGAATTATCCGAAATGCTGGTGCGAATGGCGACGCGCTCTTACAAACCCTACAAACATCTTTTTTTTCCCTCTCGCGAGTATCGCTTCTGCGAAAGACTCGTCGAACCGGACGCCGCTGAGAACAATTTATACGAGGATCGTTTCGGTACTTTTGTACGCTCCAGGCTATGGCGAAGGAAAACTTTGAAGAATTTTCAATAAAATTACATGTTTTTGAGTCGTCGCGTCTTGTTTCTCTCATCGTTCCTCGTCTCGCTGGATCGTTGAGCGAGCCAACGAACGCGTTCCCTCCTCTTCTATCCGAACTATCCTTTCGAAAAACAGCCTTACGCATTATTTATTGACTACCGTTACGATTTAATAGATATACGTTTTCTCAAGCTGGTCAGGAAAACCGCGTTTCGTTCGAGACTCTCGGTTCGGAACAGCCGAACGTTTGGACGTTATCGTCCAGTCGGAATATTCTCCGATTGAAATCCGTGTCGCCAACCTCGAGCGAGGTGACGGAACAAATTGAGGCCGTTGCTTTCCAAACCCAATAACGAACGTTCCGAGCGATCAATAAACAAAAACTGAAAAAACTATTGCTGCATGTTTTTGTGAAACGATGGATGACTCGGTTCGTTCTTGAAAAATCGTCAAACGCAAAAGTATTTTCCATTCAAATGTTATCAGCCGTTTTTAAATTTTGCGCGCTTCCCAATTTTATCTGGGTAAAAACAACGACGCTCGAGATGATTTTCCTGTCTTCGGTTTGAAACAAATATACGAATATCATCAGGAGAAAAGTGGTTTTTCCAGCCAGCTCGATATACGCGAATATTCGATTGACTCTCGAGTTCTGCTACTGCTCGTCGCGATAACGCAGTCTATGTGTCAACATTCAAGACCCGATTTGGACGATCGGTGAATAGTTGAGCAAAAAAGGTTTGACGAAATCATCAGCGGACCGGTAATCGTTGATCGATACGTGTAAATCGGGCCTCATCGTTGTCACTTCCGCCAACTTTCGTTCCCTTTCAGCCTAGCGCGAATTCGTTTCCCGCAAACTGCGTCGATCGGCGTTGGCTGTTTGCATCATCATTCTTTTTCCTCTTCGCGTCTCCAACGATTAATTCCGTCGAGTTGCAACGACGTTAATTGCTTTTTTCTATCTCACCGTTGTGGTCGGCAACCCTGTTGACAATTTTCAATGCTTCTTCATTTTTAAAGCGCTCCGTACGGCACGCGTTCCTTATCTCTTTTCTTCTTCTCTCAAAACTTCTCCAATCGTCTCCCTTTATTCCGGTCGACTTTCCAATTTGCGAGGCGAACAAATTTTTGGGCATACCAAATATCAATTTATTTCGTTCGTTGACTATGAGTTCTCGGAAAAAATGATCGCTGCTCAAAACGATGCAGGTATCCGTTGCTTCGCGGGTATCCGTTGCTTCGCGGGAACGATGAGGGGCCGAGGCGTAATCTACTTTTGCGCCCAGCCCGAATTTACATTCCATCCGTGATGCCTAAACACTTTTGTAGCCGTTTCTTCCAGTAAATATTGGTATGAGATATACAGCGATCGCAAGTACAACGATTTTATTCATTCGCAGCGAGAGATTGTTGGTCGTTAAAAAATCTATAGTAAACAAGTCCCGATTTGCCACGACTCATTTGCGCGTAGTCCGAAAGTTGATGAACCGAAAGGGCATTCCGCGACTCGTAATTTTATTGGACGTGCAGAGCCGCCGTCTTCTCAGTCAAATTGCTTCCGAATACGATCCGAAAATCGTGAGGTACTTTTTTTATTCCAACTTTTTGTTCACGAGCAATACGAAAATGTTTGATGCTTCGTTGGATCGTGAAGGATATTAACGTTACGGCGGAAACGGTAACTCCATTGTTTTCCGTTAACCGATTCGATTCAATAGATCCGGCTGGGAACGTTCAATCCCGATATCAATGAACGTTTGGATTCGCTGACAGTCGTGTTTCGTGCCGTTCTCTCCGATACCAATATTTTTCGGGCGTAGCGGTAGGTTATTGACTCTGCGCTTTACGAAATTGCTTTATATTTAAATGTAACATCGATCTCAATCCTAAAAATAAATACTTCATTTTTCGAGTGAGCGAGTCATCGATAGTAGCCCCGAGATGAGTAATTGCGTTATTTCATCCAACGAATACCAAAGTGTTTCGTCTATTCTCTACTTGTTGCATCGTTAAATAGCGATACGCGTGTTTTTCTTCGAACCGTCGTTGTTGAATCGTTTACCTAGAACTAGGACTTGTCGTTTGTGTGCTGAAAAAGCGATGTTCACGATGAAAATTCAAAGTATACGAGCTCGAACGAATAGCGAACCTCAACGACAACGAACCCTGTCGCGTTCGTTATATATTTTCTTTAAATATTCATTGCTTTCGACGATGATGCGCGTCATCGTGTATCGCTAACTTCCGACCAAATAAAAATACCAACAAACGTGGCACGTGTACCTACGACGCGTTTACCAATCGACCCTGCTTCAATTTCGCTCTCACTAAACTTACAACTAACTTTTCTTTCTTCTTTCCATTCGATCTCGCTCGAACGTTCGAACGCTCCATTTTTTCGATCAATCGATATCTCATTTAAAAATCAACGAAACAACAAAGACGCTTCCCAAAGAAAAGTGCTCGGACTACATTATCGTTAGATTATCGTTACAAAAATAAATAACTAGCGTGCTTATATCGAATCGCAGACTAGAATTCAAGGTAACGCGATATTTTCTTGCTTGGCTCTTTTCGACCTCTCCTCGGTCCCCTTTTCATACAGTTTTCTTGCTTTCGCGAGAGACACAACCGAGTCGTCGATGGGGCAGTTGCGGATTCGTTAAATGTTCAGTTTGATCGACAAATTTTTAATCGTTCAGTCAAGTCCGAGGTTCAGTCAAGTCCGATCACAGCCCCTGCTCGATACATTGGTCGTCGTGTATAATCGGTAAAGTCGATTCAGCGTACGAGCCAAGTCTTTTTCGAATTTTTATGAAGAATCGTTGTCAAATGGACAGAGGCTTTATTCAATATATTTCTTTTTCTATGTTTATAACTTGATGGACCGAGAAAAATATTCATTCGGATTGCGCGTATCGGAGTCTCGTCTCGCTCGGTTTATATTTATTCGATTGTAATATCTATGTAAGCAAGATCAAACTCGTATCGCAGTGACAAATTGTAGCAAGCGCGTTTAAATAAATATTTATCGGCAAAATGAATCTTGACGTTTTTTCATTTGCGGAAATGTCGAGCCGATTCGGCTTTCGTCCTCGGTGATCCTACCCCGATCGCTCATCTTATCGAACCTCCCAGCGTCTACTTTGTCGGGAAATAAATGTGCTCCAGACTCGGGGGGTATGAAAAATCCTAACCGAGTGTTTCTCGTTCTCCGAATCTACTCGCGATAAATTAACAATGGCATGTCCAAACGAATCCAAACGAGCGGACGAAACATTAAATATGAGAAAAATGTACAAAATGATTATCCGACTAGCATGGACGTCTCTGTGGTTTAGTTTTATGGACACGTAACTCGCGTCGACGCGTGCAGCCACGCATCTGTCCTATCGAATAAAGTTTTTCCAAAATCACTACCCTGGACCCGTTCGAAGGGGGGCATACCTGTGTCTCTCTTCTTTTCCCGCTTCCCCTCCCTCCCTCCCTCCAAACCCCCGTCGCTCTCTCTCTCTCTCTCTAAGAAAAAAGTAAACGACAATTTTCGTGTTTCCACGGAAGGTTTCCACCCGGCCCGTTTCCATTTCATACACAAAATATATATATACATATGCAATTTGTCCATATTTGTTGCTTCTTTTCTTACTTTGAGCCAAGTCCGTACCAACGAACGTTTCGTTTTCCGATGTCTTCCCCACGCACGTTCGCGACGGAGGAAGAGTTTTGTCGTTTCGAGCGTCCAAGCTCATCGGACGTACGTTTATCGAGTATCTTTGTGCGTTCGTAAAAAAATCGGCGGGTACGGTAATCCGAATGGGCTCGGTCTAATTTTGTCACCGCGTCACCCGCTCGGTCCTGTCGACGGCCGCTTTCGCGCCTCATTCTTCTTCCGTTTCCTCCGCGCTCTCTTCCGTCTCCCGAAAATAAGCAGTAAAAAAATGTCCGAAAAAGGCTCACGCGCTCTCTTCGCTCCTTCCACGCGTTATCCGCGGAAACGATTTGCTCTGCAAAAAGTTGAAAGCACACGAGGTGAAGCATGAAGGTAAAGCAAGGACGATGCGACGAAAGATCCGTCGAGAACTGTCAAAAAAAATTGCCATTTTCCGTCGTACAAAAATGAATTTCCGTGCCCGTAGTCTCGAAAAAAGGCTCGAAACGGCTCGGCGGGTTTGTTTGAGGTTTTTTCGGCTCGTTCGGCTCGTTGGGCTCGTTGGGCTCGTTCGGCTCGTCGGGCTCGCTCGGCTCGATACAGGGGGCTGGCGTAGGGGGAAATTAGGAATTGGAGCGTCAGAATAAAAAGGGTACCTCGGAGTTGCAATTGTTCGAAGAGAAAAGGACTCCGTACGAGGCGGCAGGTGTATCGACGTCGTTGCTGCTGTCGTCACAGTTGTCCCTCTGACAGGCCGATTCGAGGTGTTTGTTGAGATACGATTTGAGGGCAAACGATTTGTGACACTTGGGACATTCGTAGTTCTTGTCCGAGGAATGCGTTTGCATGTGGGCGCGTAAATTTGACCGATCGGCGAAAGCCTTGCCGCAGTGAGCGCAGCCGTACGGCTTTTCGCCCGTGTGACTTCTCAAGTGACCCTGCAACAGCCAAGGCCTGGAAAACATTTTTCCACAAACGCCGCAACTGTGGGTCAGTTTGTGAGTGAGGACGTGCATCGCGAGTGCCGGCATGCTCACGTAGGCCTTCCCGCAGTGAATACACTTTTTCGCGGATTGCGAATCGATGCTCCGATGCGTTTGTTTGTGTCGCGAGAGGTTCGAGGACGTCGCGTATTGTTTGCCTGCGTCGAGGGGACAGAAACAAAGGATGCTTCGTCATTGAGAATTGTCGAGAGATTCGGTGGATTGCAAAAAAGAAATGTACACGGGCCGCCTCGAGGATCGAGACGAAAAAGCTCACCGCATTCGCAGCACACGTATCTCCCGGCTTTCGGTGCGTCCGGAATTTCAGAGTTGTCGCCGGGCTCGAGGTTCTCGCTCTGGCTCGTACTTTGGCAAACGGTCGGTTGCTTTTTGTTCTTGGACCTGCCATCGGCGACCAGAAGCGTGTCGTAGGTGTACGATCCGGTCTTGATCTCCGGTTGATCGGTGATGGTTTGAACCTCCTTGTCCCGCAGACTCGGAAGCTGCGAATTCGGATTACTGTTCTCGATGTCGCTGCTGCACTCGGAGGCCGGTGGGGTCAGCGGCGGTGGTTCGATCGGTGCGGCTTGACCGGCCAATATCGTCGGAATTCCGTTTGGTGCGTTCGCATAGCTCAAGAGTATCTCTTGGACCGGTGACAGAGGGACGAACGTTCCGGCGGAGGTCTGCTGCGCGACAGGTGTCGAGGATACGGGATCGTAGATTATACCCGAGGGGGACTGCTGATAGACGATCGCGCTTCCACCGTTCGGATCTAGATTGTTCGATTGGTACATCGGTGCTTGCCGCGTCGGTTGATAAATACTGATTTCTTGAACGTTGTTGGTCGAGGGTGTTTCGATTACGTTCTGCGGACCGATCGCGATGCTGGGTGGTGGAAGCGGCGGGAGCGACCGTGAAAGCTCCAATAGATCGTGAGCCGCCTCGGTCTCCGCGGCTGACCTGTCGCGAAATATCGGAGTCTCTTGGATCGCGTTGAACTTTGGGAATTGACAGGCCGCCGCCGCCGCCGCCGCCGC
>JAPYZJ010001479.1:0-27190 GCA_030522765.1 Ophioninae sp. B BG-2022a | reverse complement strand
ATTAAGACTCACAGCGCAACTCTCTGTCTCTTTCAAAATTCGCGCACAAACTCGGCAACCTCGCGAGACCAGTCTAAATCTCCCCTCCGGGACGTAACAATCGAGCGACTCTCTTCCGTCCTTAAACCGCTTGGCCCACTCGTAAACGCGTGTTTTTGAATAACAATCGTCCTTGTACACTGTCTGAAGTTTTTGTAAAATTTCCGCCGGTTTTGTCCCAGGTTTCACCAAAAATTTGATCACACATCTTTGTTCGAAATTTACATCCGACATTTTCGCGACACGGGTATAAAAAGTAGCTGTGTTTAAAGTTCTATAAAAACACAACCACGGCATCGATTAAGCTGAAATTTCGTATACTACTCAAGAAACGTGTTAGCTTTCGAATGCGAGCTGCTGCGCACGTGCCAGTTTTACCCGGGGGGCTGTAGAGCGAAATTCCCCGAACTTAATTGTCAGTCCTCGTATGAGCTGCGAAGAATTGAACACGAAAAGTTTGAATGAATGGGAGTCGCTCCGCCAAGTATCTGGCACTGAAAAATATAAAAAATAATATGCGGTACCAAAAACTAGTGATAAGTTTGATTATTTTACATTTTGAAGAAAATATTTAATGTTCAAACTAGTCGATTGTTTGAAGACTGAAGACTGGAAAGACTATAAATCTTCTGTTTGAAACTAGAAGATTCTAGATATATTTTGTTTTTAGATGAATGAGAGAATTAAAGACTTATTTAATACTACTTATATAAGTTTTAATACTCATATCCCACCTAACCCAAAAAATCCGGACAAATTAAAGGACCGAACAAAATCCGGACAAACGTCTAGAAATCCGGACAAATCCGGATGGATGGTAGATAACCCTACATGCAACAATCGCGTGTAAACGGAGAGCACTACTACATCCTATCACTCACACCGCCGAAGTGGAATGTATGCATCGTGGAAGCGACTTTCCCTTAATTACTACATGCGCGTATCTCTCGTAGACGTACGTAGGTTCATCGGGTGCACCTGATCGGCCCGCTTTTAAACAATATTAATCATTTAGGCGCCAATTAGAGACCCTTAGATGCTCTCATCACTTGACCCTAAATTTCACCCCCAACCTCCCCAACCGGGACTATCTCCTGTCATGGGTCATCCTATACACATATACCCTTTGAAAAAAAGTTCAACGAGCAGAGAATTTCGTTCATTTTTGCAGTGCAAAGAATGCAAAAAAAGCATGTTAAAAGTGAAAACCGCAGAAAATGTCTTCCATTTGTTTAGTCGAAAAAATTTAAAAAAAATGATGTTTGGACCTTGAAATATCTAGTTTGAGAATCACGGGGACATTTTTTTTAACCGTCACGCCCCTGGCTTTGTCGAAAATATTTGAACTTAGAACTTAATTATGCTACGAACATTTTTTTCTTTTTCAATTCTTCAAAGTGTGTTCAGGATACTTGAACATAGTAGTATCCGATATTTTTTTTATTTCTAGCTACCTACGGTGTTGCACGAGCTTCTGCTTCGAAACAGCAAAAAGATTGGGTAACGGCGACATTGTATTCCTTCGAGATCATTCGGATAGGTACGTGTTTTGGTGATTCCAATGCGCAACTGAGGGTTGCATTCGAAGACGAGTTAAAGAGCACATTGCAGCGCAATTTTTGGGAACTAAATCAAGTTTATGAAACGGTAGCCGCAATGTGAGTATTAAGAAGAGCATCATTTTATTTTACTTTTTACAAAAATAGAATTTTGTATAATGCAAACACAGAACGGTAATGCAACAATAAACATTGCGATATTGGGTTTAGATGTTGAACAGGTAGAATCAGAACCGTAAATTATATTCGATTTAACTATCTCTTTCTTGTGGTTAAAGGCAAATATGCAATTTTTTTGCAACATTCAACCTTCTATGAACAATAGCTACTATGAACAATATTTTTTAACTTACATTGGATATCTTGATTTTGTTAATCTTTTTGAATCAGGTTACAATATTCGTACTTTTTTAAATGTTCGTTTTTTAATTTTTTAATTTTTCTAATGACACTGAATGAAAATGAACACTAAAATTTTCACTGATTTATAAAAATCAGAAAGTCCGCTTCGCATAAGAAAAATAAGTTTTGAGACGCAATTCACCAAATAACAATTTATACAAATAATTTTTTATGACATTCAGCTACTATTATTGGTAAACCTTATTTTTCAGAACATATCTAATGTTAATAAATTTTCTACGGTTTTTGTTTTATCACGAATGGCGGAAATGATAATTGAAACAGTTTTTGGCACGGATGATACGTTCTGAATAGCCTAACGTCGTGTTGCCTGAAAATAATACCCATAATTATACTCTACTATCGACATTATACCATTGTAATCTGTATATTTCTATCATCTTTATGATAGGTTTTCGAGAGAAATAAAAGTTGAGCTGACGTTCAACGAAATACTCAGCTCGTTGAGCGCTGGTGGAAACGTACGTTTCCACCATGCCCTGCAACGTTGCAGACGATGGCGGATCAACTTGGGCAGCCAGTAAGTGATCGACTTTCGCATTACGACCTTGGAAAAATCACACCCAAAACAATTGTGGATGCTGAAGGGAACGTGAACTTAGCGCTGTACGATCCCCAGTTCACTTCGGACTTGGCAAACGTGTCGCACATCTTTATAGATGCGACCTTTCAAAGAAGACCTCGCGTTGACGGCGTATACCAGTTGTTAGCTGTACTGGGCGTCAAAAGTGACCACGTAAGAATTTATTGTAAAACTAAATATTTATTTATCTATGATTAAACATATATTTCTCTATTGTTGCAGGCAATACCAATCGTATACGTTCTAATTGACCACCATCAGCAGTATCGTGGCTCAAAACATAGCGGTGGCGATGACCGGTTTCGAGCAGGCGTTAAGGAATGTCTGTAGAATTGCTTTTCCTCGTGCCATTACTACCGGTTGCAGCGTGCATCATGATAGAGTAAGTGTCAATTCTTGGCAATAAATGTGATTACGTTCGATATAAGATCAAGCTCTTATTGGATATATATTTTCGTTTCTCAGGCGATTTAAAAAAAAAGCGGAGGCACTTCGGTTGGCGTCTTTCATACGTCACGAAGAAGGAAAATTATTTTTGAAAATAATGAAGGTCCTTACCTTTTTACCAGCGTCAAGGATCCCGGAAGCATACACTTCACTGAAAAAAGTTCTGCCAACCCCATTCCAGAGGGGGTTGGCAAACTTTTTCGATTGTTACGAATGTGAGTGGCTGAGACGAGTGAAACCCACGGGATTCAGCGTGTTTTGCAAATCAGAACGAACAACGTTATAGAATCCTACAACAACGTTGTGAAAGTAAAAAACGAGACAACGTCCGTCAGCCTGGTCGTTCATAGGTGAGTCTTGTTATTGATATGTATTATGAATTAAAAAATCTCGATATTGATCAACAATCGAGAATTTGTCTCATTCGATTTATGAAAATCTTTTAACGACATTTACTAGGCCAACTGATCAAGCTGACGTCGAACGCCAGAGACACGACGTTGAAAGTTTACGACGTGGTAGTTTTTGGAAACTTTTTCCGGCAGAAAATATCGATCCGAGAGATATAACGAAGATAAATACACAAATAATCATCGTTACAATTGTTGTTGATGCTGAAGATGTAAGTGGTTAATCGCTGCTATTGTTGATTAGACGAGCAGACGCGAGATCGAGGTCGAAGATTAAATAGCATAGTCAGTCGTGCGATACTACTGCTAACTCATTAAGACCGTGATGTACCTGATAAATTCGCGGATAAACGGGCTGCGCAAAAATAAAAGAAAAACTTTTCACCCACCCCTCTTTTTTTCGTTTCGAACGGAGACGAGACATAGCTCTGACGGTATTCTCCCCAGCTTTCGCTCACACCAATAATGCGTCATCTACCATATTCTCGTATATTATTTTACGGAGCGAAAAGTTACAAAAAATTTGAGCTCCGAAGAGTTTCATCTCGGGATTTTCGATTCAACGTAAACCTTTTTGAAGTACCCATTTTTCCGAGTATTTTGGGAACGAACACATTTATATTAATCATGATGTTTCTTTTGTCTCGATGTTTCTCCTTTCTTATTCTACAAATGTCGTAGACAACTATGGACAGTACCGCGTAAATTTTGAGACGAGCCAAAACTCTTTTGAGGAAGTGTTAATGAGTGTTCCTCGCTCAGCGCCACACTCTTTTGCAATACCGTCATTAATTGGTGCTTCGTTTGCGCGATCTATGAAGCAGCAGGCTTCAAGAGTACCAATGATTTCGGTATGTCCCGCGTGCAATTTTCCTGCAAAAACCCAGCAATATATTGGATTCGATCAATATACGTAGCTAACAGATTTCAGTTCTGAGCAACTCAACGACTTCAACGACTACGCCGAACATAGAAAATTACGCACAATGTGGTTTTTCGAAAATTTATACATGAAAATAATATGACAGTTCTTCGACTGGAAAACATGAAAATGGATATTGAAATTTACAGGGCCGGATATTTGTTTATAAAATTTCAATAAAATTCACCCGAGCGCCTTCTACATGTCGAATATGTAAATCAGCGTTACTATTATTACGAGCAAACGCGTGAATATATTTTAATGTAGAAGCTGAGGGTAGCCGAGAACTGTAACCCGGTTACAAAAATTGACTGTGTTCCCTCCACAGTATTGTCGCGACAAAGGGTGAATCTTCAACCAAGTTGAACTTTACCGTGTTATGTTTCACGATTATCGATCGAGACATTTAAAATTTAGTAAAGACTCGTTGAAAACATTGCAGCGCGAAAATGAAATAAAGTAGACCATTGGACGTTCGAGTACTAACCATTTTGGTGTAAATACTGTGTATTTCAAATTCAAGGTTGCTCAGCTCGTCGGCAAGTTCAAATTCTTGCTCCAACGTTTTTTTTAACCCTTTGACTGCCACGCTAAATTTCTGCAACGTACTTCATACGGATGCTCCGGTCACCCATATGACCGGAGTGGCAGTCAAAATGTTAACGTTCAATTTCCGTTTCTACATTATTTTGTTCGGCTTCGAGAATTTTGACTCGAAGAGCGAGGAGGCAACCATTCGCCTACGTACGGGTGTTTTGCCGCGGATGCCTGTAAATTAGAGAAAACAAACGAAAATAGTAAGATTCTATTGAAATACAAATTTTCAGAGGGATCTCAGGAACGTGTAATATCAAAGTAATGAGAAAAAGGGGATAAGATAATTGAATAATTTATAATTGAAAAATGTCCAACTTTCAATGGCATTTTTGTAAGCCTTATTGCACCAGTCGATTCTGCATCAGTGTTCGTACCTCGATTTTCTCAATGTATTCCACGAGTTGGCTCTCGTACTGGTTATTCCGAGCGCGGCACATCTCTGTTTATCAAAATGTCCATATGTTCTCCAGACCGCGCACCTTGATCAGCGATCTCGCGAGTACCGAGGGCTATCGACTCTTCCGTGTCGCGAGTTTGTCTCGTCAGCAGGGTATTCGGACGAGCCGCGACGTCAATCCTACCAAGTTTTTCGGATATTTTATTCAGTACCTACAAAGTATTCCGATGTACCATCCACAAATTAGAATAACACAAAACAATTACCTAGTCATATTGATAAAGATACTTTTGACACCCAAGATTGTTTCAAAATCGATTAGGAACGATTGAACCCATGAATATCAAGAACCGTGTACTTTCTTATACTTCCAAATACGACTGCTCAACGTCGTACGTTGAAGTATCAAAGAGCTTATGATTTTCTAAATGTTCATTCGTTCGATACTGTTGGTGAAAAATTCAACTTCTGTCCAACGCCTTGCCAATTTCATGATTTTTTCAACTTAAAAAAAGCATCTGGAATAAACGGATAAAAGATTCCGTTCCGCTATTGAAATCATTTTTCACTTTTCGTCTCGGATGACCTCGACGACGAAGACTGCCTCTGGCGAGTAGCGAAAGTGCACGAAAGGTCCTTCGATTAAACAAAATGACTTGAAATTGACACGCGTGGATATCGATTGTACGGAAAATCGCGACCGCGCACCAGGGCTCGAGCGTACTCGGATACACGGAGAGCTTCGCCATTGCAAACGAAATCTGTGTACATCGAGATGCGTAGCGAAAAGTTTGATAAGGCTCCGATACGCAATTGTTTCTATGGGAACTCACAATTTTTCCATCAGCTCTGGATGAGAGATTACTCAGAAGTTCCAAACGTTCGTCTACAATATTAGGATCGATACGGCAATTATTTTGCGAGATTAATCGTCGGCGGACAGAGCGAGTCACCCTGCAATCTTCCACCTGCGATTTCGTCTCGTCTAGCCTCGTTCTCCATAAATTTTCCTTCGCTTTCAACGGATACCTCTGAGATTTGATAATCATCGGGCGTTGCTCGTGGAATGAAAACTCCGATACAATTTCACTGGATCGATCTTTAAACGATGTTTTCTATGAACTTATTTGGACTAGCTTCTTAGAGCGAACGACACGTTTGTCCGACAAGAAAATCGTGCTCTTGGCATTCTTTCCTCGGAGCTTTCCATCCTGGGATTTAAAAGTCTTCGGGCTTCTCTGGTATTCTGGATTTTTGTGGTATTCCCGATACGCCCAACGGCGCCATCTTTTTCTCAGCACTCGAGCTTCCAAAGAAGAATATTGTCGCGTACCGTTAGGGCTTTATCGGCAGGGTGCCAAAGACTGGCTAGTCGGTCCCGCGGTGAACTCGACGCGCCCTCATCCCATCCGAAAGAAGCCAATGACGCCATACAAATATTTATCGATGGAGCTCCGATTAGCGAAGCTGGTGTCGCGTCGCGGCGTTACATGAATAACGTATATAAGACAAGAGAGACTCTGAGAGCTCCCCGACGAGTCGGCTGACGGAGGAGAATGCCCACTGGAGCTAGCGAGTCCACTCCGAATGGTCCTCTCTATTGCTCATGATTCCGCATAATCTCGTGACGTATTCACGATACTTTTTATTCGTCAGAATCAGTAAAGAAACGCAAATGCAAACTTTTGACAGGTTCGAAAGAGCCGCGTACGTTTATCTTGTTTTCATGCGAGTTCAATGATTGCGATTGAACCAACCGATACGGGTACATACGTCCACGGCTTTTGGCTGCGTCTGACAAATTTCTCAATTATGCCCTCGAATACTCGCTTCAAGGCTCATTTTTATTCACAGCTCGAATTAAGCGCACGACGAACATCGACGTAACCTCACAAATTTTCACAATCCGTTTTCTCGCCGGTTATTAAGTTTGCGGTGAAAAATCGAGCGTCAGTTTTTGTATAATTCATAGAGACAAAAATAAATGCTGTCATTTTACGATTGAAATGTTTCGTCCCTGAGAAATTGCGATTTTTTAATTTCGACTATCGACGCACTCGTGTGTCACATGATAGGTCTTTGGAACATCCTTGATTAGAATCGGTCTTTCTATTGATCGTTTCGTTTGACGTCTCGTTTCGACGGAACATTGATAACTAACGAACTGGCGGTTAAAGCGTTAATTCGAATACGGAGCCGGATGTGGCGCTCGCACTGCTGGCAACAATATACCTAACCTTACATCAGCGGGGCACCACCGTAAACTTAGCCGGACAACTTGAAATATTCAATATGCATATTATTTTAATCGTTTGCTAGTCGTTTGGTATCCCAATTATAATATTTCGTCGTCGATCGTTGCTCCTTTAAATACATTTTATATTTAATTTTTTTATTTATCCCCACGTTCGACGTAATCCCACAATTACGTCCAACGAAAAGCTATTCACGGATTCGTGCAGTCAATGGCGGACGGCTATTGGCCGATTATGGACCCAACGGAATGCAACACAGTCATATCCCCATTGCTTTATGTACAATTTACGGATGTCGGTCTGATAAGTTTCGAATGAAAAATAATCCTTTCGTGGTGATAGGTGGCTACATTAGACTGTGCGGTACCATATCCCACAACACGTCGATCAAAAAACCATCCACGCACTCGCGCAATCAATGGAGGACCGCTATCGGCTGATCATGGGCCCAACGGAATTCAGCACAGTCATATCCCCGTTTCTTTATGTACAATTTACAGATTTCGATTTACTAGGTCTCAAACAGAAGATATTCGTTTCGCGGTGATAGGTAGCTACATTAGGACGTTTGGTAGCTCATTCCACAATCATGTCGATCGAAAAACCATCCACGCATTCGTGCAGTCAATGAAGGACTGCTATTGGCCAATCTTGGACCCAACGGAATGCAGCACAGTCATATCTCCATTTCTTTATCTACAATTTACGGATTCCGTTCTGATAGATCTCAAACAGATTCGCGGTGATAGGTAGCTCCATTAGAAGATTTGGTAGCTCATCCCACAATTACGTCGGTCGAAAAACTATCCACGCAATCGCGCATCGATGAAGGATCGCTATTGGATGATCATGCACCCAACGGAATGCAGCACGGTCATATCCCCGTTTCTTTATGTATAACTGACGGATTTCCTTCTGATAAGTCTCGAATGAAACATAATCATGTCGTGGTGATAGATAGCTACATTAGAATGTTTGGTAGCTCATCCCACAATTACGGCCATAGAAAAACTATCAACGCGTTCGCGCAATCAATAGAGGACCACTATGGCCGATCGTGGATCCAACGGAATGCGGCACGGTCATATTCCCATTTGTTAATGTACAATTCACGGATTTCGTTCTGACAAATTATTGAAATTAAGACGACGGAACATTTTTATCTTCCTCAATTTGGTTTATAGGTCCTGTTTTCAATCACTTGTGAACTATCCGCGTAATTGAGACCTCAAAAGAATGAACAATAACCGGGCATGTTTTTAAAAATATTTGTACAAAACAGCACCACCCGCGTTTTTTTTAATGCCGTCTGTTTCGGCGAGCGCGTGGGCCCGCGTGAACGTATGCAAGGGAGGCGCGAAATTTGACGACGCCGTCGAGCAGGGCGTCACGTAGTGTATTTCGATATCGCGGCACTTCTTAGTATTTCCCGTGTTATGTGGAACCGGTGGATGGGTTGCGGATCGCCAGACTGTTTCCAAATAAATAGTCGAGGGTTACACTGAATTGACAAATTATCGTTTATTATATAAGGAGAGTTTGATCGGTACAGAATTAAGTGGGTAAGCTCTACGATTGCGATACGCGCTTCTACTCTACTGTTCGCAGCGGTTTGCAGGACGTAAGGTTACACGTGCGTGTCTTGGTCCCAAAACCTCTGGTCTTCGCGCACGATTCCAGATTGCCATTCCTTCTCCTTGCCGGGGTGCTCCTAGCCTCCCTTCGCGCCTTCTACCTTTTCACGTGGGAGTTTTCTCCGGTTATCGCGAGATAGTTTTCCGCTGCTTCGATGTGAAAGACGGAAGAGCGGGCCTGTATTTCCCCCCCAGTGATACCGACAAACCGGGCCGAGGCTCAGGTTATCGTTTCGGCTGTGGGAAAAACACATAGAGCGGAAAAGGACCCGCGGAGATCCCGAGCCTCTATCGGAATGCGCGCTTCATGGCTTAGCGCTATTTGCGCTAGATTTCCCCGGAGCGGCATGTCTCACGAGAAGAGGGTGCCAAGACCCATCGACCCACGCCTCGCGATGCGGCGACGTCTACCACAACGACCGAGGGGCTCGCGTTCTCGCTAACACCCCCGCCAGTAGACTGAGGTACGTCTTCGTTCCTCGATTTTAGGGTGCGGGAGAGTAAATTCTGGTTGGTCTTCTGGAGTTTGGTCAACCGTCCCTCGGCCTTGACCTGCTGCATATCTGTTTTCCTGCAACAAACTTGATACGACCACGTTACCAATCCGAATTTCCACGCAGCGGTCAGCAGTCCTCCGATCAGACACAGTGACGCAAAACCCTTGGAGAGATGGGAGGGCAATTCCTTTTACGCTAGCCCAGGAATTGTTCACCAACATCTTGATCCAGTGGTCTTCCAGGATTCCTCTCATTTTCTTGAAGTGTGTGCTGTATTCGTCCAGGGTCCAACTTTATTTGCCGGTTGAAGGTTGCGATCGGCAGTCCCTCGGAGAAGGTTAGATTGAACCCTGAGATGTTGAATGTGATTTCCGTGGCAACTGTTTCCCTCAATTCCGTAAGCAGAACGACCCGCGAATAGGTCGTCAGTATTTCGCAGCTGTCAGTCGTATGCAACAGGGATGGTTCCGTGATGCTGTATGTTCCGGTTTCAGTTCCGCAATGGAGAGTGATCGGGAACTTCTTTCCGGCTTCGGGTGGTATGATGATCTGCGCGGTCTTGGTGTTTATTACTCCGAGTTCCTTTAATCGGAAGACAGTTAAATGGCAGTCGTCGGCGTCCTCGTGTCGGCTAAAGGCACCTTCCGATTGGCAGAGCTCGTAGGAGTCTGCTTCATGCCCTACACCCTCGTACGGGGCTACGTTGACTCCGGAGGACGATCTCATGGTTCCTTTGTTAAATTTGCGGACCATGGTTTTCGTTCCAATGGTTCTCTTCATTCGCTCGGCGAACGTAGGGTTGAAGGTCACGTAGGTGTTGTTGCCGGCCATGGGAACCGGTGTGTTCCCCACTATTTTCCAGGGCTCCTCGTCGACGAACTGGATTTTGACCACGTAGACCAGCTGTTTGTCCCGAGTCATAATAGATATTTTCGACAGGTCGATTATCATCGGGTAGTCAGTTTTCTGGCCTTGGAGGGGGTTCCGACAACGGATGTCCTCGCATTTCTTCATATTTTCTCGAGTCATTGTTGGAATTCATTTTCGTTCTTGGAGATGGAAACGATGGTTTTCTCCATTATGTACGTTTGCTCCTTCACTACTTGATTAATTTCATTGGTGGCGTTGATGACGTTGGCGATGTTGGCGTTTATCGTTTGAAGGTCGGTATTATCGGGGGTCCCCCACAGGGACTTGTGAATGGTCCCAACAATATTAAGAACTCCTCTCGTTTTCCGCGGTATCGATGGTGGGTGGTTGAATACGGTGCCATGAATTTCGATGTGTCTTTCCAAGGCGTAATACCTCTCGATAGTTGCGACGAACAACGCGTCAGTAGCCGATGCCACTTGCACGGCCTTGGGGATGTATCCCCATGGGGTGTGGGTTCCAGCAGTCAACCCCTTGGTCCGGGGAATTAAGGTGGAGAGAGCCTCGAATGCCGAAGACAGCTGGGAGATGTCGATTGCGTACATAAGTCGCCAAGTCTCAGAATATAGGTAGACTTCTCCGAGTTCCTCCTGTATAAAACTCGAGTGTAGTGGTTGGATGTTCGTTTTTCCGTCTGTACTCTATTTGGAGGGCCAACCAACAATATTTACGTCACGAGTTTGAGCTGGACCTATCCTCGAAGAACTCGGGGATATTTTCCGGACACGTCAATTGTTTTTATAAGCCGTGGCCTTTCGTCGCGTGAACTGTCGCCCTGCAAATGTCGTCGGAATAGTTTCGTATTCCCGGGGTGTGCCATCTTTTCTCGCACCCCGGAGTTGGTGGGGTACCGGTAAATCGCGTGATTCCTTTCGTGGTTCACGCTGATGACCTGGTACGGCCCGAGCCATTTGGCCGATAGTCCGAGTGAGGGAGCTTTATTCCGGACGAGGATCCAATCATTTTCCTCATATAGGAGCATAGGGTTGCGCCTGGCACTGTCCACGTATTTTCGATTCCTTTCTCTTGCAACCATCAGGTGGTGCCTAGCTTGGTACAGTTGGTTCCAGTGCTTCTGATTCAGTTCGTCGAACCTCTGCTGGAGCGTTGACGTGTCCAGTTGTTCGATTGCGCTCGGGTAATTGGATGAGTGAATAAACATGGTGTTGAAAAGGGGTGTCCTGTATCGATGTTTGGAAACTGTCGTTATACGTGAAGGCAATTGCATTCATCTTCGTGTCCCAGGTCGTGGTGTTGTTCGTGCACATCGTTCGGATTAAACCCTTCAGGACCCCGTGCATCCGTTCGATCGATCCGTTCCCCTGCGGGTGGTAAACCGTTGTTCGTATTCCCTAGATCCCCATAACCTCGTCGAAGTATGTCATTATGTTGTTGTTAAACTCCTTCCCGTTATCGCTAAGGACTACCTTCTGTGCTCCGAAAATGCAAATCCATTCGTTGAATAAGGCGATAAGGATAGTCGACGCCTTTTTGTTGGGGACAGGGATGAGTCTTACGAACTTCGTCAATGTTCATCGGATGGAGAGGACGTGCTCGTTTCCCCTCTTTGTCGTCGTAAGCGGTCCGATAATATCGATAGGTGTTGTCTCGTTAGGTTCACATGCTGTATCCATCAGGATTGCTGAGGGGACAGGAGGGTTCCTATCAGTCTTATACTGTTGGCAGACGGAGCAATTAGCTACGAATTCCCGCACCGAATCCTCCATATTGGTCCCATAGCTTCTACGTTGCAATTTTTCGAGAGTTTTCGTTACTCCGAGGTGTCCCACTTGATTATTGTGTACTTCTCGGATTCGTTTATCGTACTCTTCGGGCTCTGGTTCGGGAATCCCCGCCCGACAAAGTTGGAAGTCCGCGTCGGTGAATTCGGTAGCTAGTTCGCGGATTTCCCTTTCGATAGCATCCACTTGCGTGATCGAGAACGGCTTCGGGCAGGCGAGAAATTTGAAGTGTTTCTTTCCTTGTTGTATGTGACCTTGAGTCAGCTGGTATAGCCCCCGCTTCCACGCGTCCTCCTGATATAGAAAAGGGGTTCTGTGCCTTTGTCTCCTTTCCTTCGCCGTGCGTTTGTCGCGTGTTGGTGCTTCGGGCGCTTGTTTTGTGAGAACGATCCATCGGGATTTGTCCTTGGGATGGTGTGGCCTTATGGTCAGCTCGTTTGCCCTCGCTTGCTGCAATGCTAGATTGTTATTTCGCTGCGTGATCGCTTCCAGGCCGTCGAGGTTAACCCGCGGTCCTCGTTTCCATTTTTTTCCTTTCAGGGCTGGTTTCCTCAGAGTTCTGACGCGCCGGAGGATTTGGCGTATTGCCGGTCTTCTCTCTTCTGTTCTGGCATTTGTCAGTCCAGTCGAATCGGGCGTCCTTTTTCGTGAGGTCGCCCATAGGTCGGGCGATGTGCGCGAAGTTCTTGATGAACCGTCGGTAGTACCCTGCGAGTCCCACAAATGATTTGACCTCTGTTGGATTCGTTGGTACCGGGAAATCCCTGACGGCTTCGATTTTCACGGGATTTGGTTGGACCCCATCTGCTGTGAGTATGTGTCCCAGATATTCAACTTCTAGGAAAAGGTACTTGCACTTTTCCGGCTCTAGTGTCAGTCCACATTTTCGAAGTTTCTCGAAGACAGTAACCAGGTTGCGATTATGGCCTTCGATCGGGGCCTTCGATCGTTTCCCCGAAAATGACGATGTCGTCCATATAGAGTCTATATGGACGTCATCATCTATATTATAGATCCAAACGATTTTATGATTCAATCCAACTAGGCACTGATCCATCATCCTCTGGAACGTAGCTGGTGCGTTTTTCAGGCCGTATGGCATTCGTTCGTATTCGAAATGTCCTTCCAGGGGTGAAAATCCTGTATATTTGTTTGAGTCCTCGTCCATCATGATTTGATGGAATCCGGCCTTTAGGTCGAAGGCGCTGAAGAATTTGGCTTTCCCGAGTGAGTCGAAGATATTCTCGATTCGGGGCATGGGGTAGGCGTCCATTACCGTGTTTTTGTTCAATTTCCGGAAGTCAATGATGATGCGCCACTTCTTTTCTCCGCCCGGTCCGGGTTTCTTTGGGGCAACCCAGACGGGTCAGTTGAATAGCGAATCGGACTCCCGGATGATACCCTTCGCTAGCATGTCGGCTACCTGAGTCTTTCTTTCTTTGCGGTGGGCGTAAGCTGTCTTGAAGTTGCCAATGTTAATTGGTGTATTACTAATTGGCATGATTTTGTGCTTCATGTGTGCCACTGCGGGTAAGTCTTAACCCGGAGATGTAAATATACACTACCGTCGGAAAGTTTCCGGACAAAAGTTGGAAAAAGTGCCCGAACTGTTCTTTATGCCATATCGCCGGTAATTGGGCTAAGCCAGTTTGACCAACGGCATTTTAAAGAGGGAGGATTCATCTACATTTTGGCGTATCAAAAAAATTTTTACGATTTTTTTTTACACTCCGCACCCAGTTTTGAAAACGACAATTTTTTGTCGTTTTTTTGTTGTTTTGTGAGTGGACCCCTTTTACAGTAAAAATCTTATTTATGCATTTCTCCCATTCAAATCATAAAAGGGGAAGCCTAAGCTACAATTTCGTTTTGTAGAAAAATTTTTGCGATTTTTTCCCAAGCATATTTCGTTTTTTCGAAAAAAATACACAATATGAAAATTGCTCCGGAGTACGAAAACTACGAGGTTTACAACAAAATCTCAAGACGGTACAAAGTTGCGTTACGTTTTGTTTAGTTCATACGAATTTTTTAAGGTTTTTTCGCGAAATTTTTTTTACGTTATTTCCGGTCGGAACTCGATTGATCTCAACACCATGGTAATAATATGATTAATTTTTTTATTCACATATTATACTTTGGTCACGTCGAAAAAACCTCCTCCCGCTGACAGCACGCTCTTAATCGTCAGAACAAACATTTCAATGACGACGATTAAGAGCGTGCTGTCAGCGATAGGAGGTTTTTTCGACGTGACCAAAGTATAATATGTGAATAAAAAAATTAATTATATTATTACCATGGGGTTGAGATCAATCGAGTTCCGACCGGAAATAACGTAAAAAAAAATTTCGCGAAAAAAATCTTTAAAAATTCGTATGAACTAAACAAAACGTAACGCAACTTTGTACCGTCTTGAGATTTTGTTGTAAACCTCGTTGTTTTCGTACTCCGGAGCAATTTTCATATTGTGTATTTTTTTTCGAGAAAACGAAATATTCTTCGGAAAAAAGATCGCAAAAATTTTTCTACAAAACGAAATTGTAGCTTAGGCTTCCCCTTTTGTGATTTGAATAGGAGAAATGCATAAATAAGATTTTCACTGTAAAAGGGGTCCACTCACAAAACAACAAAAAAACGAAAAAAAATTGTCATTTTCCAAACTGGGTGCCGAGTGTAAAAAAAATGGTAAACATTTTTTTGATACGCCAAATTGTAGGTGAATCCCCCCTCTTTAAAATGCCGTTGGTCTAATTGGCCTAGCCCAACTACCGGCGAAAAGGCATAAAGAACAGTTCGGGCACTTTTTCCAACTTTTGTCCGGAAACTTTCCGCCGGTAGTGTATCTTGATAGGTTACGATAATACCGCTGATAATTTCCTTTTGCTCCGGTGCGAGATGGTCGAGGTTCGAAGCTTCTAGCAGGTCTTTCTGTTTTTGTTCCAGGCTAGAAAAGGTATTATCCGTTCCTCCCCCTTCTATCTTTACATTCATAACCCTGATCTGGTTTTCATCGAAGATCATGACCTTGTCTGTCGGGTTTCCGAACATAACTTCTGTTTGGCCGTTTTTTATCTTATTGATATACGAAGTTTCGAATGTATGTTCCTCCCCGTTTTGTGTTGTTCTGTCATAGACGCCCGTGCTAATTAAACACTCGCGGTCTGGGCCGTCGACTACTAGTGTCATTATAACGGCCGTATGAAGTGGTATCGTAATTCCATCGGTGATCAGGGCATGACTTTTCTGTTTCAAGACAAGGTGTTCACTTGAAAGATTATAGTCCCTTTGCTTCAAAAATCCAACCCCATGAACCCATCCTCAGGTATAATGGAATCATCGGGTAGCACATAGAAGATGCTAGTAACTCCGAGATATCTTAGTCTGATCTTTTCCATAGACACGAATCGGCTGGTCCCCATGGTGAATCTTTTTGGACGAGTCCTGACTCGTTCCAGTCGTCCCACTCCGACGTTTGACACTCTTGGTATTCCTCGTATTCATGATCGTCCCCGCTGGTGTTTGTTTCCCGATTCTCCTGGGTCACTTGGATGCTGATGTTGTGCACCTGCGGTGGTTTAGGCAGTGGCCTTGTTCGGTACAAATTTTCTTCCTGGGTTCTTGAGCTACGTTCGGCCGGGCGTAGTTGATAACTTCTTGTAGGTCTTGGGCAATCCTTTATGAAGTGTCCCTTGCCCCTACAATAGGGTGGTCCAAACACATATAGCGAAATTTTTCTTCCTGATTCTTAGTGAGAATCGTGTTGTAATCTTCAAATAGTTTAACACCTCTCTCCGCTGTATCATTGACAATACGCAATTTTTTGACGCAGTTTTTGCTTTGTAGGTAATCAACATTGTCATTCCAAGTGTCGGGAGTCAATTGCAAGAAAGAGTCCTTGATATCGAGACTTGAGAGTGTGTCAACGTTCTTTGTGTTACAAAAGCTTCTAATGTAACCTCTGACGTGAGATTAGCAGAATTACCCCGTACTGAACGATTACCGCCATCACTGTTAATTTTTTGAACAATGGCCTGTTTGTCACTATCAGACAGCCTGTCGGGAAACAAGGCAAGTGCAACTAATTCATCAGACAAATACCATAAATGACGCTCTAAGACACTCCTAGCTGCTTTACCGATTTCGGAATCAATGACTTTTCACAATCGTAAGTTCGTCCAAAGAAGTAAGTCATTTACTGGTGCATCTGGTGCCAAAAGAGCTTCGATCCATATTTTTAGGCAGACGAGCACACCAAAGCTAACAAATCGAACAATTTGTTTTTCTTCTATCTTGGTTAGTTTAAATGCTTGAAAATTACTTTTAAAGAGAACAATCGTCAAGGCATATAGCAATTTTGCCATTCAACGAGCATGATGTATTGGACCTGGAGCGCGCCAATGTATCTTCGAAGGTGGTCTGTTCAAAACAATCATTGTGAAATTTATTTGCTCTTCGTAATCATCACGAACCTGATTCTCTCCAGATAGAGCTGATGTAAGACTCTCAAGAGTATTTTCAGCGAATTATTTTGCGTTTTTATCGAGGTTGAGACAATCATAGTGCTCCTTTGGTAATGTTTCCCAAATATCGCAGAATCTTTTGAAATGTGGAATTTGCGGAGAGCTGGATGGCCCAAAACACAGTGTAAATATTTTCGAAAGCATTATTTCAAATAAGTGATGACGACAAGCAAGCCACAAAAGATTACGTCCCGTTTTTTTTATAAAAGAACGCAAGCTCCCTTTTTGGCACCGGTGTTAGAAGCAGTTGTGTCAAAACTCATAGCCCGGATTTTAGTTGTGATATTCCACTGCTACACTGTGTCAAAAACAGCATCAGATATTTGTTCTCCCGTTGCTGCAATAAGTTTAGGTACTCCTAATAATTGTTCACAACCATTACCAGAGACAAGAATCGGAAGACGCTCTCCTTTCTTTTTGCCAGTTATATCTGGCATTAGTTTGCCGTCCCACTGAACTACTAATGGAGAATCAATATCAAGTTTTTCTATTATATTGCAGTCGTATTCGGTTATCGCTTTTTTTCTTGCGTATCTAATACTACTGCGAGAGATTGGTAGTGAAGCAGGATTACAACCAAGGGCAGCAGACAATAGAATCGTTAGTCGCATTGCTTCTCGATTGGTGATCTTCTTACGATGAAGCGCACTGGTAATGTGTTGTGTAAATATTCCACTAGTAGACGGCTCAACGCCACAGGAACTAGAAGGACTCTTGGTCTGTTTTTGGTACGGACACCACAAAGTCATCTTTGGACTTGTCCTCTAATATGATAGCATCACTAGAAGTACTATTGAAGCTGCACTCGGGTCCTAATTTTTGACTCGACTTCACCGAAGATGAAGCATTACTTTTAGCACTCATTTCTCTCAATTCTTCAGCTCCTTATTTCCGTTTAAGAGAACGTTTTTTGATCTTTCCGAGTTTCTTGTCGATTGAAGTCATAATTATCTTACGTTCTCCTCTTTGATCGTTGAGAAACGCTCTGTCTTCTGCAATTTTTATCACATTCATAGCGCTTGCATGGGCAACATCAAAAAGTTTGTCTAGGTCTTTTGTAAACAAATTCTCTCTCTTTCTTTGTGCTTCAGAATTTCTTCCCCTATTTTGCTTCAAAAGCAGCCAGTTCTTATGAAACTTAATCAGTTTTTCAATGCAGTGATTTTGTTGTCTGGTCGGAATTCTAGATTTGATCCATACTTCTATAAGTTCGTGAATAAGTGCATGCGCGGAATCGTTCATATTTTTTTATTTATTTAATATGTAGTGATAACGGAGTAAAACTCGCCGAAGAGTAAGGAGTTGGTTAAGCCTCAGCAATGGCTCAATATCTTGAACCCCAAGTAGACAAATTTCGTCTTTTTTTCAAGTTGATGAACACATTTTATTACACTGATTCACTGCACTCTACTAAATAAGTATCGAAACTGTTTATATTCGTTAATAAAACTATTTAATAGTTTATTTTAATATACATTTAGTACTTCAACAAGTGAGTTTAATACACGGAACTGTCCTGTAACAAAAAATACAAATTAAGTATTTTACACAAAAATTAAAAAACAACACTCGATTGAGCAGCCTGTTCTACTTGAGCTAGCTCGCTGATATTTTACTATGTTATTATTATAAATACATGATACTCATTCGTTGGCTTTGCTGGCTAAGGCGCGGCTAGCGCCCAGCGGATCGGGAGGTCCCGGGTTCAAATCCCGGTAGCGGCCGAGATTTTCTTCGAAATTTTTCGCTGGAACTCGTTCCGCTGCCGGAAGGTGAACATGGGACCGGCTGTACTGGCATGGGATTTCCGCAGTTGCCCTATGCCCGTGCCAGAAATGGCATGGTGAATACGGTACAGAGTGGGTAAGTCGGCTGCGGCCGCAAGGGGGGGAAGAAGGTATCAAGGTAGGGGAATAGAAGGAAAACAAGGTGGGGGAACAGGAAGAAAATCAAGGTGGGGGAAAAACAGGAAGAAACAGAAAGGAGAGGAGGGGCGATCGTAAAAACCCGAAGGGTGTACGGGATGGAACAACAACAATAAAATACTATAAATACATGTAACAAATTTACGGGGTGGCCAAAAGAAAAATAATTTTTGAAAAATTTTAGACTACCCTACCCTACAATTGTAACATATGGTCTAAGCATCAGCTACGGCGGTGTTCACTATAATCTGTGTTTGCTGAGTGCCTTTGAACGCGTTTAGTGCGCCGTATTGTCTCCATGGAGGCTGACCGTGCTTCAGCTGCTGCTGGGTCGAGTAAGCTGGCAATTTCACCCTTTCGGCGTTTGCTTCCCGGTAATCAATGTTGACTTCTTCAATCACCTGAGCAGCTTGCTGTGCGGTTGCGAGGCTCGAATACGTGTCGATGTAGACCTTCAGATTATCGAAAACGTCCTTCCTGCATCCATGGATGAACATCGAGATAGCCTGATCGTAGACCAATGGTATGCGGTCCAGGGAGCCCTTAGCTTGCTCCCTCTGCTCGGCTTCTTTCACGGCGTGCAGGGCGAGGTTGAAGTTCGCGATGTACTCGAGCACGGTTCCGGTCTGCCTCACCTGACGAAGTTCATCCATGCAGATTTGGAAGCCCGGTAGGTATCCAAGGTGAGTAGTAACGAACTCGACGAGACCAGACTCGGTTTCGATGAGCCCGGTGGCGAGCCGCGAGATCTCGTGCGATATTTTCTGCACGAAGAACATCGATACAGACGCTGCCTTCTGGGTACTCCACACGAATTGGCAAGCAGATTCAAATTGCGTGATCCAATCTAGTATTGACGTCGATCTCACCAGTTTGGGGACCAACAGGAGGCACTCGGTTGCCTTCATCGTGCCCCCCCCCCCCGACCGACGGCGCGAGAGTATCCAAACTGAACACCCGTTCAGTTGGGATACTCTCGCGCCGTGGGTTGTAAGGATCGTCCGGCGGATTTGGTGGTCCACCGAATGGCTCGCCGTTCCCTCGGTTGAGGAAAGGGTTTTCCCCTATCCTCTTAGGGGTTCTTCTAGTGGCCCTTGTGGGCCTGTAAGGCGTCCTCGGTCTTTTGAACCAGCTGGGCCTCTTGATCTCCATTTGCTCGCGGCATTGCTGATTATCCCCGTCCTAGTTTTCAGCTGGTAATTTTCGTCCGTCCGCTGTTTAGCTCGGCTGATCCGTAGTTGTTCTTCGAGGCGGCTGAATGCATGAGGTGGTTCCGCTCCTCGGCCGGGCCGCGATGCCGCATCCTCTGATTGCCCCCACCTCCGATGAACACGTTCGAGCCGTGTTGCAAACGGATTCGGAGAGGGGTTTTTGTTCCTTCACTATTTCGCTGACAGGTTTCAACAACATCTTGTTGCATTGATTTGGATGAGCCTCCTCGAGTAGCAGCCGTTGCTCCTCCAACTCCCGAGCTGATTGTCTTGAAATCAGGTCAAGCCGTCGGATCTCTTCCCGAAGCTTTTCTTCCCTCTGGGCCTCCCTTATCGACAGTTTGACCACTCGATCGTACTCGTCCTGAGTTAGATCAAGCTCCGGCGTGTCGACCTCCCAATTCTCTATCTTCCAGAGGGTCGGTTCCAGGAGAACGCCCGAGGGCCCCGCCCCGTGGATCGGTGCGTGGTGATTCCTCAGACGATGCGTTTCCTTTAACATTCCTTCTTGTTCAATCTCGGCTTCGCGGAGCTTCCTTCGGAGTGCTTCGGCTTCAGCGTCCTTTTCCTCGAGGGCGCGGAGCTGATCTGCCATGCGTTCCTTTTCTCGGTCTGTCGTTTCTACCATGCTTTCGAGGCATTTGCGCTCTCGCTCGAACGCTTGAAGCCGTTTCCCTCGAGCTTCTGCCTCTTCGGTAGCCGCGTTGACCATTTCCCGGTAGGTGCAAAGCTGCTCCTGGACATGCGTAAATGTTTGGGTCGCTTGGAGTTTGCCTAGTTCAACTCTAGCGATTACTTCCTCTTCCGTCATTCCTAAGTATGCTAGACGGTGTGATTCTAGGTAGGATGGTGGGGCTCGCTCTTGGCGTCGATTCGGGTCGGCGACGGGCAGGTCGGTTTGACCCGTTGTTGATGCCGAGATGGGTGAGACCTGGTCAACCAAGGTCACGGTTCGTGAATCCGTTTGTCGCGTCGCGGCCGCGAACATTCTTCCCTCCTCTTCGCTTATTCGCTCTGCCACAGCTGGATCTTTCTCGAGCTGTCGCGCTCGGGCAAGCTCGCCGACCCAGGGCTGCTCTGTCTGCTCACGAGCCCTTTGTAGTCGGATATCGACGACTACGTCATCGCTAATGTCGTCAGGGTCGATTTCTAGCTCTAAAAGAGCGTCGCGTGCACCCGGTAGACACCCTAACATGCTCCGGATTGCGGACCGTTCTCCCAACAGTCTTTTAAGTGTTTCTCCTAAAGTTTGTCTCTCGACGAGTGTGTGCTCTCTGAGTAATTCGGCGTCTAGGCTCCGAATTTCTGCCCTTATTTGGGCATACCGCTCAGTATATTTCGCAATCCCGTTCGCCTTCATCTTGACCTTATACACGGTGGTCCGTAATTACTGACCCACCCGGGACTGGCGGGTTCGGGGTGGTGCCCGGAAAAATCGTACGGAGGCGTTTTTCGATCCGTCCATTAGTTTTGGAATGGGGGCGATTAGAATTTCGTATTGTTGTAGGGCCGACGCCTACCCTTGACGACGACGCTACTCGAGTGCCGCGCCTGAGCGCGTGAAATGTCGAAGGCAACGGGCGAGGTAGGTAGGCGTTTGTCTCGCATGCCTTGGCGATTTGACATTTCGTGTGTCATCTGCTATGGTTTTTCGCCATATTTGGTGGGCAAGTTCAGACCGCGTTTGACAGACGACGGCGAGCATGGTATGACGTTTCGCGTATCATTCTCTTAGGCTGGCAGCGGACCAATCGGGTTCGAGACGCGCGACGAGGACGGACAATAGGGTATTTCACTCTTCGTCTTCTGACGCGTGACTTGTATTGCAATTTTTCGTGCGGGCAATGACACCCGGGTGAAATTGCCGCCGGAGTATCGCCGATCTTAATAATTTTTATGGTGTTTTATGGGTTTCGTTCAAATTTAAAAGTGGAAACCCCATTTTTGGTTGAGGTTGCGCCGTTTTCTCCGTTTTCGAATAGATACTGAAAGCGTTTCTGATTGCTCTGTCATCGATCGGCACGAGACCAAATCATTTGGTTTCGATTTCATCGAGAGAAAGATGACGTGAAGTTTTCGACAGTGTCCTATGAATCCTTGGAATCATAAGAATTGATTGCATCTCCATTCACGACCGGGCGCGAGATCATCTCGCCGCATCGTCATCGAAAAAGAGATGAAATCATCAACGGCCCCGACGGGACGTTTTCGGGTGTGTCCTTAGGATCCTGTACGCATCATACAGAGAATTGATTTTATCTCCTGTCGCCACAGGGAACGACATAGAATCATCTCGTCCCGATCTCTTCGAAAAGGAGATGAAATCGACGACGGGCTCGACAAGACTTTTTCGAGTATGTTATTTGGATCCTCGACGCATCAGGCTCAGAATTGATTTCATCACCGTTCGCCACCAGAAAAGAGATGGAACCATCACGTGCCGAACCCATCGCAATGGAGATGATATCACCGACAGACTCGATGGGACTTTTTCGAGTGTGTTATTCGGATCCTATATGCATCATACACGGACTTGACTTCATCTCCGTTCGCCACCAGGAACGAGATAGAATCATCTTGCCCCGATCTTCTCGAAAAGGAGATGAAATCACCGACGATCCAGCGTTCAGATAGAAATTCTTTATGCTTGATTGTTTTGTGCGTGATTGTCTTTTCTTTCAGTATTCGTACGTGGACGTGTGCGTGCGTCAAAACTGAAAAATGAAAAGAATCGACGTTGGAATAGTGGGCTCTCTTTCCGACGTCATCATTATCCTAAACCATCGAATTTAGTGCCATTAAGTTATTCGTTTCTTCAGTTGCAAAAATTGGACGCATCGAAGATCGTTGAGCGGCTCTTTCGGAGGTTTCCATTTTTGAAAATATATTGTTTCTTCTCTTGTTGGATGCTTGAGCCGAGAAACGTGTGATGGAGAGTTTCATTCTATTCTAATTGTAATTCGATTGCACGAATGTAGATTTTACTCCGTTTCGAATTTCTTTCCATTGGTCATCAGATGTACGCGAAGAAAATGCGGGATTCGCGCAAGCGTCGAGACGATTAAAATAAGGAGCAATCGTTTGGACACATCCGGCTGTGTCTTCCTCCGTCATTGGCCGTCCAATGGCCGAATTCTTGTTAGTGCTAAAATTAATATTGCTCGCGTCGATAAAAAAAATTTTTAAACACATCCAGGTATCTGGTTTTTCTAAAACATTTCTCCAGCCGGAGAAAAAAGATTCTAATCGGAAGACTCCGTTATTGTTTTATTTTTACTACTTCGATCTGTACCTTGGCTGTAAACGCAAAACGCTGATCGATCTCAATCGAGAGGCATGTTATTGATACGAGCCGCGTATTAATAAATAGAACAAGAAACAAAAAACGAAAATGCCAACATCGAAAAAACGTTCCAGACGTAGTCTAAGAATGTCGCGATCGTTTTCACAAGCGAAGTTTGGCTCGCAGCCATATGGCCTCGATGCGAACACGGTTTCTCCAATGTTTTGGTCGCCTGTGACGTTCGAAAGCTTATTGTCCCTGGGCGAGTGGAGAGAAGTCACTGAGATGGCTCAGCGACGTGAGGATCGGTGGCTACGAACCCACGTAACGTGATATCAATTAATGCCTGGATGTGGTCGGTTCAGCGATGCCTTCAAAGAGCGGTAACATTACTGCTCAGTGAAGTTATTGCCACTGGTCGATTTTCGAACGAATTTCAGACGGATGTGTCGTTAGGCATTTCTGACCCGTGAGGCAATGAAGTCTTGTCAAAAAATGACAGCGCTGAGACGACGCAACTGCAGCGTGCAGGCAGGCATCGGAAATGTTGAGCCGATGAAAAACGTTTGAAAAAAGAAAATACTGCATTTTATATGTATGCTACTTTGAACTAATAAAACAATCATTTGTTAGTTTCCTAATGGAAGTGGACGAGAAGAATATCTTTTTAAATTGTATTATTTTTATTATAATATTTTTTCAATATTCAATAAATATTTAAAAATTATTTTTTAAATATTTTTCACATCAAATACTGTTTCAAATAATAGGGCATCGTTGAGGAAAAAACATAAAATCGAGACACAAAGTATTTCGAGAGTCATCACTCGAACATTCCGGATATATCTGGACCGAGTCCGTCTTCGATTTTGTCTTACTTCTGGTCACGTTGCGTCGGGAAGTCTGAAGGTGCTGCGAGAGTGGTAATAGGGTATCGTTGAGGAAAAAAAGAAAAAATCAAGGCACAGAGTGGTTCTTGAGTCATCACCTGACCACTCCGGACATATCTAGACCGAATCCGTCTTCGATTTTGTCTTACTTCCGGTCACGTTGCGTCGGGAAGTCTGAAGGTGCTGCGAGAGTGGTAATAGGGCGTCCTCCATGGAAAAAAGATAAAATCGAGGCACAGAGTTGTTCGAGAGTCATCACTCGAACACTCCGGATATATCTGATCGAGTCCGTCTTCGATCTTGTCTTACTTCCGGTCACGTTGCATCGGGAAGACTGAAGGTGCTGCGAGAATGGTAATAGAGCAACTGCCGGGAGAAAAAGATAAAATCGAGGCACAGAGTGGTTCCTAAGTCATCACCTGAACACTCCGGATATATCTGGACCGAGTCCGTCTTCGATTTTGTCTTACTTCCGGTCATATTGTGTCGTGAAGTCGGACGGTACTGCTGATGACGGTGCTGGTTCTAAAAATTATTGAAACGCTCTTCAACTTGAAATAAGCTTATTTTACGTTGGAACGATGACATCTGTCACTGTTACTATGATGAATTCAAGCGTTCTGCACGGTCACGTCTCCCAAAAACCAAAAAAAATGATTAAAAACGTGTTGTGGAACGAAGAAATTTTAGGAAGACACTTCATTGGTTTAGCTGAGGATGAGAATTCGGGTGGTCAAGGAATTTCGGCAAAGTCTTTACATAAAATTTCTAGTAAAGTATTCGTAGCTCCGCAAAATAAAAAAGACTCGAATATCTACGAAATTTCATCAACCGCCATCGGAATACAATTTCAAAATTCATCGAAGTGTACGAGATTCGGCGAGATAAGAAAAAACTCAAATTGTAAGTAAATTTGAGATGTTATGTATCCTTTCACTTTAGTATTAAAATGCACTGTATTGATTAACAACATATTTTATAGCCACAGTTTCGACGAAGTCGGACAATAATTGAGAAAATTTCATTTAGGCGAAATGGACAGCACTGCATCAATAAGGTATCAATGTGGTTATTATTCGGAAGTGAAGCTCTTACTAGTATCGAGGTTATTTATTTTTTATTCTTTTTCTTTGCGTTCATAGAAAATTATTTAAAAAAATATTATTCTGGCGGATATGTTTTTGTCTATAATCATTTATTTTTATTTAGTGCGGTGTTGAGTTTGCTCGTGTCCGTTTAGATTTGTTTGTTTTGGTTCGGATTGTTTTGGGTCTGTTCGGGTTTATATTCGATTCGTGAGCCGATGCTAAGCTAAGCGGTAATCTATCCGACTATACTCTTACGATTCTAGCAGCCCCACTTTCGAACATTTATCATGAATATTTTGAGACTACCTTCATTTGCAACTAGATTAGTTATGCCTAAATCTCCGCGATTATTTATAATTTCAGCCACACCGAAGTAAGTGCAGTATCCAAGCGAATAAATTCCGATAGTGCACAGGTGAGTGCAATGAGTAGATTGTCTGTGACCATATTCGATAAAAAAAAAGGAATGATAATAAATTTTATCTGCAGTTCATAGGTTTTCACCAATCTGAGGCGGTTGCGGCACTCGACAGGCACTGAAAATACATTTCGAACAAATAAAACAATCAAGACATAGGAAATAAATAATGCATTACACATGTTACAAAAATATAATATAAACACAGTCTCGGCTGACCTCGATATTGTTTATTCGGACACAACCATCCTGCGAATACCTCCGTGTGAAAAAATCGTACAGTACTTTACCAGAAAGGCTTTTGAAAAGGATAAATCATGTTGTTTTTCAAATTAAAAAATATAAAAAACTATCTTAAAAACTCAACAACAAAAATTCGAAACGAAAAAATTTGTATTCGACAAAAAATTGTTTTTTTTTAAATTATTTTTTTCTAATTCTCTTTTGCGGTACAAATGTGTACAAACGTTTTCCTCCGCAATAGTATTTTTCGAAATGACCTGCGGTTATACGAGTTGCCGGTAATTTTTCGATATTCTCGCATCTTTTTCCGCCTTAAGGTACAAATGAAATTTAGGGTGGAACAAACGAGTACAAACGGAGCATAAGCGATTGCAAAAAGAAAACAAAATCGCCCCTTTTAAAGTCGGTTGCCAACTTCACATCAGTGTTAATCTTACAAAATCTTTGGCCGACACATTTAGTATTATATTATGAAAACTTACCGCCAACTGATCACAGCAAATGCTCGAAATGCCCTCCATTTGCCTCGATGCAGCACCGGGCTCGACGTACGAAGCTGCCTATGCAACGGTCGGGCATCTCTGGAGTTACGGTGTGCACTGCCTCCTCAAACCGTGCCTCAAGCGCAGCCCTATTTCGCAGCAGTTGCCGATACACTTGAGACTTTATATGACCCCAAAGAAAAAAGTCCAGTGGATTTAAATCCGGGGATCGCGCGGGCCAATCACGCATGCCACCGTGTCCTATGAATCGCTTCGCAAAAATGGCAGTTATCGCCTGTTGGGTTTGGCGATTTGTATGTGCCAGTGCACCATCGTGTTGGGACACCGCACGTTCCAGGTCTTCATGGCCTACATTGGCGCGTCTACACAGATCCCGGAAATGGCGTGTATAATTTCGGCGTACTGCGCGCCGCCGAGGTTGCCTAGAAACTCAAACGGCCCAATCTGCAGGAAAGAATAAAAGTAATTTTGTCGAGTGTTTTCAATATCCTTTCATTGTCGTGCCTAGTGTGTTTAATATATTATAAATAATTGCTAAATTGTGATATATAGGTAATTGTGATAAAATTTAACATATACACTACCGTCGGAAAGTTTCCGGACAAAAGTTGGAAAAAGTGCCCGAACTGTTCTTTATGCCATTTCGCCGGTAGTTGGGCTAGGCCAATTTG
>JAPYZJ010001478.1:0-28346 GCA_030522765.1 Ophioninae sp. B BG-2022a | reverse complement strand
ACCAATCAATTGTTAGTACATTGTTGGTGATTGTTATGCGAGTTTTATCGAGTGTTAGAGTCTTATTTTCATTTAATCAATAACAACCTTTTCGTTCATACACTACGTGGCGACTGCATCATTCTTCTCCTAATGATTCTTAGACTCATGATTCTTCTTATCATACTCGATTGTTAGTCGTTTGTTAGTGATTATGAGCCGATTTTTATCGTTTGTTAGATGTTAATTATTGTTAAATCGATGAAAAACTAGTCGACCGTTAGTACGCTGCGGGCCGCGTGCAACTGGTCGAATAGTTTTTCAACGATTTTATAATGATTAACGTCTAACAAACGATACAAATCGGCCCACAATCACTAACAAACGACACACGGCTCGCAGCGGCCTATGGATCGAAGAGGTTTTCAACGATTGAATGAGAATGAGGGTTTAACAAACGATAAAGATCGACTAACAATCACTAATAAACGACTAACAATCACTAACAAACGACTAACAATCGATTCGGATAGGAAAAATCATTATTTTGCAGAAATTGAGAAGTACACGGGTAAACGTGCACGTGCCTCTCGTGGCCATGACACTAACTACACGCGGCCCGCAGCGTGCTACCGGTCGAACAATTTTCTAACGATTTAATAAAAATTAACGTCTAACAAACGATATAAATCGGCTCATAATTACTAACAAACTACTAACAATCGAGTATGATAAGAAGAATCATGAGTCTAAGAATCATTAGGAGAAGAATGATGCAGTCGCCACGTAGTGCATGAACGAAAAGGTTGTTATTGATTAAATGAAAATATGACTCTAACAATCGATAAAACTCGTATAACAATTACCAACAATGTACTAACAATTGATTGGTATACGAATAATCGACGTTTTGCAGATATTCAGTTGTTTTACGATCGAAGTCGCTCCCGACCACAGTATCAGTGCTGTCATCTACGTTTCGTCACCACACACTGTAGGACCGCAAAGTTTTTTAACGATTAAATAAAAATTAGGCTCTAACAAACGATAAAAATCAACTAACAATCACTAACAATCGATCTGTATCGAAAAAAAGTCCGAAGTCGTAAAAAAAATTTCTGGCGGCTAACTTGGACATGAAATTTGTTTTTCGTTTTATTAAATTCTTGTCTAACAAACGCCGGATCTTGTCTAACAAACGCCGGATCTTGTCTAACAAACGCCGGATCTTGTCTAACAAACGCCGGATCTTGTCTAACAAACACTAACAAACGACTAACAAACGATTGGTGTATGTTAGAGCACAATTTTCGACAAGTCGGCGGCTAAGTTTATATAGCCTACACGTATATTGCATAATCCCTTGCATACACGTATATTGTTTATTAAGATACGGTAATTAATAAATTAATGTTAATGACCCAATAGAATCATCATCATGGAGATATGTATGACGACAGAGCTCAATAATGACTTCAAAATATTTTTGCTATATCTAAAAAAGTGCTCGATCTCTTGTCTTTCTTTAACGAAAATTAGATAATTTTTTACAATTCATTCACCAATAATGATTCCAAGAACTTTTCTTACTCGAGTGATAATGATCAATTTGTGACCAATGATAAATTTGTGATAATGATCATTATCACAAATTGTGTAGATCGTGAGCTTCGCGCCTCCATATACAAAATGTTATCACAGACCAGCCAGCTCCACCTGCTGCTGACCGATTATAGACGCGGCCAATCGAATTTCCAAACACGAATGTCGGAAATATTGCTCATGCGAACGTCGAAATATCGACGGAATTATACGTGAACTCATATTTAATCCATCGAACTTACTATTTGATATTTTTTAAATTAAATTTCGGCAAATACAGATTATTTATATTTTATTCGGCAATTCGTCGTCGCGCCTGGTGCGAACTGTTCAGTCGCTCGTTTGACTCACCGCTCACAGCGATCCTGTGGGCAACTTCCGTGACTTCGCCGAGTCTCTTTCTCTTTTCTTCTATAAATTTGTGGCAAAATGGTTAGTGCGTGATTCCTCACCTCGTAATCGAAAATAATCTCTGGCATCGCTGTGGCAATTCAATCGACGATTCGTGTTTAACGAAAAACTCGAATCGCGTGATACTTACGTTTTTATATATTCGAGGCGGAAAAATGATTTTGGCTGTTATTTGGATCGTACACCTGGTCGTGCTCCATTGCTCGTGACGGATTCCCGCGATGCCGAAAATTATTACAATCCTTCATAATTGATATTGTTTCTTTGATCCTATCAGTTTTCACCAATTTCCTCCCTATTTTTCATTCCCGTTGTGTCAAATCGTGCTTTTCCACTCCTCTTGCAAAGCCCGTTTGAGGTTAGGTCTCAACGACGAACGACTGTTTCAGGTTAAAGTCAAGTGCTCGGACTTGAGGACCAAGGACAAGAAGGAGCTGCTCAAGCAGCTGGAGGAGCTCAAGACCGAGCTCGCAAATCTCCGGGTCGCCAAAGTCACCGGGGGTGCTGCGTCCAAGCTCTCCAAGATGTAAGATCTACGTCAGCTTCTTATTAGCCTTGATACACAACGCTGAAAGCTTCAAGCTTCCAAGCTTGACATTTTTTCCAAGTTGGAAGTTGGGGTTTTATTTCGAGTTGGAAATTGAAAGTTTCTTTCAGGTTGGAAATTAGAACTTTCTCCCGAGTTGAAAAATGGCGGTTTCTTTATAGTGAGAAACTGAAAGTTTCCGCATAGTTAGAAACGAAGATTTTCGAGTTGGAAACTGCAAGTTTCTTGCATGTTTCAACTTGCAAGAATTTCAACTTCGAACGAAGTTGAAAACTGCAATTACAGTCGAAGTTGAGCATTGCAATTTCCACCCAAGTTGAAACCCGCAATTTTCATCTAAGTTGATAACCATAATTTCCATCCAAGTTGAAAACACCAATTTCCATCAAAGATGAAAACAGAAATTACCATCCAACTTGAAAACCGCAGTTTCCATCCAACTTATAAACCATAATTTTTCCCAACTTTAAAATAAAATCTGATTTCCTTGCAACTTAAAATTCAAACACGCGTGGTTGATCTTTCATTTATCACAGCCGTGTAATGCGCAAGGCCATCGCCCGCGTCTACATCATCATGCACCAGAAGCAAAAGGAGAACCTGCGTCTTCTGTACAAGAACAAAAAGTACAAGCCTCTGGACCTGAGGCCAAAAAAGACGAGGGCTCTGCGCAGAGTATTGACGCCCCATCAAGCCAGCCGAAAGACCCTCAAAGAGATCAGGAAACGATCGGCCTTCCCTGTAAGAAAGTATGCCCTCAAGGCTTAGTGTCGTTTCTCATTTCTCAAATTATAATAAAAACATCCACTTGAAAAGACACACTTCTCGGATCAATTATTAAAGTTCCCTCCAAATGAGCGGTAAGTGGAATCAAAATTTGGGCGATAGCTGATTGTACGATTTCTAACGTTTGAAACTATGGGAAATTTTTAGACGTCGCTTGAACCAGACGTTTCTTCCGAAAAACAGCGTTCTTATTTGGGTTTGTTTGGATTCTTTTATGTTGTAGTAATGAATTTAAAAAAATTGGAACAAGCGGAAATGAAAAATTAGGCGAAGAAAAATAAATATTGATAAACAAATTTGCACCATTAAGTTAAGTCGATAAACTCCTTAATACTAATTTGATCAATTTATCGATTTCGTATTATCGTTAGTTTGGCTAACGATAATACAGTTGAAATAGAAAAATAGTGTTTTTTTTTTATCGTTGAGAATAAAGTAATTAGGATCATAGTAAATTTTTAAGATAAAAATAAAATATAAAAAATATATTATACTTATTAAAATATTTATTGTAATATTAAATACGATATATTTTTTATATTTTATTTTATTAATATATAGACTTTTTAAACAAATAAACAAAAGCGACATTGTGTGTATTCGTTTATTGCAACGTTTTACGAACGCTGGCACTTCGATTTATATAAACCATTTGTTTAGACAAAAATATAGGCACCATTTGGCAGCTCGATCGTTTTCCCACGAAAAGACGTTTTCAACGTGCAACGTTAGCTTCGAAAGACGACAGTCTCTGATCATCATCATCGAATCTCGATTGCACCGAATCTTTTCGTCGCATATAAAATTATCTACGAGTTTTATTTGCAAACGGGTTCGACATTTTTTTAACGATCGACGATTATCCCTCGCTACCAAAGTAAAAAAACAAAAACTTAATCAGCGGCACGTGGACCAAAGCATTCGCCTCCGTCGTTTTCAATCGAGACACTAATCGTTTCGACTTGAAGCACAAAAAGAGTCGCAACGGTCATTCGGAAAAAACATCTACCTCGCTATTTACAGTCGTGACGTTTTTCGTCACGTTTTTCTCAAACTCTTGATTATTAATATCCATATACATATTTTCAAGTTTATCAATGATATACAAGTGCAGGTGAGTCACTAGAATTTTTGCACTAAAACACCCTATGAATTATTTTACTTAGTTAAACAAAATATTTCATTTGATTTAAAATGTTAAAACAAAAATAATTTTTTTTTAACTTTAAATTGAAATTTAATTTTAATTGAAATAAGATGATATCTTTTTATTAAAAAAGAGACTTCGTTTAATTGAAAAAAAAAATTTAATATTGTTGAAAAAGATTATTCAATTTAATTTTATAAAAATATATTAATATTGTGAACAATTATTCAAACGTAGAACAGGATTTATTTTATTTCGTGAAAATAATTATTTGCAAAAACCTGCTTGAAATGATCGATCTTGGTTTTTTCGGAAGCAAATAACAATTATCATTACAACGAGGCTTGAAAATATTTGCTATTTACTCGAAATTAAAAAGTGTTTAATTTTCAGTGACTCACACTGTACGTATAAATATATAGGGAAGGGGGAGCACGCGTATGCAATTCTTGATGTTCAGACGGTAATCAGTTTGCCGGAGCACCAAGGGCATGGATGAAAATTGGGTTCGAGGATGCAAGTGTCCTTGCAATCTTTGATTTCAGCGAGTAAGTCAAGAATTTTCGAAGTAGTTTTATCTGTAGGATCGATTCGACGTTTTTCGTCGATTTTGCGTAATCCATCCGGTTCAATTGGAGCTGAAGAAGCTTGATGTTCGTTTTCGAACTCGATGATGGCGGTTGATTTGGCCTCAGTTTCCTGAAGGTTCGGCTTGTGAGAGGATGAATTCCGTAGGAGTTGAGCGACGAGGACTTTAAGCTGATGGAGTTGTTCCTGCTGATGATTCCGCTGCTCGACCATTTGTCGAAAGATTTCTTCTCGCTCTTTGGCTTTTCGTTGAAGGATTGCTCGTTGTTTCTGATACAGAGTTATGTATTCCCCGATCGTTTCGGTTTCGCCTTGAAGTTGAAGAACAAGATGCTCCAGCCTCTGTTTTTCGTCGGTTAACTCAGCGACTCGTTCCATCGTTTCTTTGAACCGGATTTCCAATTTTTTCAGAGGATCGGATATCATAGATCCACTGCTAGTTGCGATCAACCTAGTTTTAGGAGTTCCTTCTTCCAGGTCTTCATCACCGTTGGGCATATGATCAGGGTACCCTAACTGCCTGAGTTCATTCAGTTGGCTGCTAAGCTGTTGATTCTCACGTCTCAGTATTTCGAGGCAACCCAAAGAGTTTTGAAGCTCTTGTTGGAGGGTTCTAGCTTGATGAGACTGAGCTTGATAGTGATGCATCTGATCGGCTATTTGAGCCGTCTGGAGTTTTTCCCTCTCAGAATCTTCAAGCGCTTGGCTCTTCAGTCGCAATTGCTCCTTCAGCTCTTCCATTTCTTCCTCGACTTTGTTCAAGGTCGCGTTGAGCTTTTTTCCAATCGTGCGTTCAGCTTGAAGCTGTTCGGTCAGGTCGAGTTTAGAATTGCTCAGAGTTACGAAAGCGTCGTGCATTTCGTTCAGTTGAGCTTTCAACTGTTGATTCTGGGAGACCGCTCGCGAAGCTCCGAGTTTTTCGCTTTCCAGAGCGCTCGCCAATTTGGCTTTGTCAACGCCGTCTTCACGGGACTCCCGAGCTTCATCCAAGTCTCGCTTCAAAGTTTCGAGCTCGGAATCTCGTTCGTTCAAGGCCGTTTGGAGATTAGCGTGTTCGAGGGTTAGCGCGTCCAAACTACGGGTCAGATGATCGATCCGTTCTTCATTGCCTTCTAGGGCTGATAATTTCTCCACGGTTTGTCGTTCCCGCTGAAGACTCTGTTCCAGGTCCGACATTCTTTGGATCCAACTTGTTTCCTGATCTTCGAACACTCGGAGTTTCGATCGCGATTCCTCGAGCTCTTTTAGGATCGTCTCGTTTCGAGAATCCAATTGGCGAACGTAATTCTCGTACTGTTTTGCAGATTCCTCCTTTTCTCGGTTCAGAGTCTTGAGAGCTTCTCGAGATTCGACCAGTTGTTCCTCCAAGCTAGCTAAAGCTTGGTGATGATTTTCTAAAGTTTGAACGTCTTGTGGCGTATCGGAGAGTTGCTGAATCTTCAGTTCGTTCAGCGACAGCTGGGTGTTCTTTTCTTCAAGCTCACGACGGACGGTCGTTATCTCGGAGTTTCGAAGGCTGATCTCTCGTCGCAGTTCCGAAGCTTCGAGCTCGTCCTCTTCTCGAGATTTCAACAGTTCGTTGTATCGTTTCTCGAGATCGGCGTAATCGAGATTCAAACTCTGATAAGTCGAGCGAGTTGAGTCAATTATACTCCGAGCGTGGCTCAATTCTTTCTCCAGCTCGGAAATCCGAGATTGGCTAATTTTCAAACGCTCGGTCAACTCCGCGACTTCCTCGGTCGCCCTCTGCGAGCTAGCCTGATATCGCTCGTTCGCAGCGTTCAATTCGGCTTTTTCAGCTACCAGAATTTCCGTCGTCCGCAAGTGAACGCTCAGTTCTTCTCTCAGCGAAGACAGCTCACCAGCCAGCCGTGCTTCGAACTCTTCTTCTTTCCTCGCCAGCTCTGCTTCGAACTCTTCTTCTTTCCTCGCCAGCTCTGCTTCCAACTCCCTCGATTTCATACCCAACTGTTCGATCAATTGGTTCTGCTGATCCACTCGCGACGCCAAAAACTGATTTCTGTACTCGTGATCAATGTCGACAGCCGACAGAACTTCCGCCACCGACGAACCCATTTTCAACAAACGCTCTTTTCGCAAAAGCGAATCCTCGAATCCGTTGTCCGGAGAACTCAGAGATCTCGGTGGCGAAGGCGATGCTGGTGGAGACGGCAGTGCTCGGTACGTTCCAGAACGAATGGAAACTTCATCATCCTTCTGAATCTCCCTAATTGGCGACGAACCTTCTTGATCTTTCCCAAAGGGTTGATCTGGTTTTAGGATTTCAGGATTTACGGCATTGATGCTAGCCGCTTCTGGAATCAGCCTGAAATCTTCAAAACTGGTGAAGCTTTCTATCGGGCCTGATCGGCCTTCCTGTTCGGCAGGCTTTTTTTCCGGACTGGGAGACGGAGCTTCAATAGGCGATTCTGCATTCCTAAGAGAAACCTGTGATTATAAGCAGTAAAGGATTAATAAATTGATGATAGAGATTAAGAAAAGTTTCTGGGGATGTTCTGTATCGGCTTATTTACCTCGGTAGGCTTGGATTTGATCTGATCCTTCTGGATAGACGCATTTTCGTGATTGTAATTTTTACTTTGCTGGAACTCTTTCAGCTGGAAAGAAAATGGCAAGATATTTGCTAAAGCAGGATATTCTCAATGGCAGAATATTGGCAGCGGCAGGATATGGCAATGTCAAGATATTGGCAATGGCAGGATATTAGCAATAGCAGGATATTGACAATGGTAGAATATTGGCAGTGGCAAGATATTGCCAATGGTTGCAACAAATTAAACCGAAATAGTAAATACTTTGACAAGAAATCAAGAAAACGGCAGAGGGAACCTTACCAATCCCAAAACATCGACATTTCCGATCAAACAATCGAAAATCGATTAAACGATCGTCAACTACGAAATTCCTGATCAATGTGAACGATCAAATCGAGAAACTATCAAAAAGTCAAAACTCAAAATTGAGTAACAATATCTGGAGGAAAAATCGAAAAAATGCGATTTAGAGGTTAAGCGGCCATCGGGACTGTAAAAATCATGAAAGTGAAAAAGATATGGGGGAAAGTGTGTTTGTCGCTGTAAAATCTAAAATTTGAACGAACAATCGTAATTCATGTGCGCAATAACACATAGCAGAGTCGGCAAGTGATAACGAGCCCACGGGCTTGTATCTTACCCTTTTTCTCGCGGCCAAAAGTTTTTCTGTTTTGTTCATGTTCATAGTGCCCGGAGTACACTCGCCCCGTCTTCAACAGCCAGATTATTTTTCAACTACGTTGACAATTCACATTGCTAATTGGAAAAATATTGTTCATTGACAAGCGGCGTTGAGGTTATGCGCCATGATTTCTCTTTTGTCAGATGGATTGCCACTTCACCAATTTGGCCGCAGCGCTGTTGGCGCGTGTGAATAGGAAGCTATAAGCGCGAATGGTATTACGAAATGTTCGAATATATCTAAAATCGTATAAATGCGTTACGCTTTTATCTTATTTTTCCGTTTCGCTTTTATACGATTCGTCCCGGAGTCTGAGAATATCTAAAAAACGCCAATTCCCGAGAAAATTGTAACCAATTTGGAGAAAATACTATTACAATAGCGATAAAATTGAGTTAATGAAAACATTGTTTTCAATCTGTCTACGGCACAAACAGGAACTGAAAAATCGTCCATTTCTGCATTACCGACTTTGGGTAATCCAAAAAAGTGTAATCCTCATCAAATTTCATCGCAATCTTGTCTACCGACAATCAATAAGTGACATAACCTCAAAGCCGTTTTGTTGACGTTTGTAAACGGTCGTGGTGGCATACAAACGTCTTTACATCAGAGTTGCTTCGACGGGTCGCAATTTCGATCGTCACTGAAGACTTTTCAAACAAATCGGTGAAATCTTGAGTTTGTAGCTGTCCATTGAGAAAATCTATAAAAACCTCGATTATGGCGACCTCGATAAGCGCAATGGACAGCTTAGGGGCAGCCGTAAATTCCAATATCATACCGAACCAGGAGTATCTCCTTCAAGGATCAGTACTCGACAGCGCAGTTGAAATTTTGCTTCATCGACTGCGAGGACTCTGCGATAATGTTGACAGCGGCCCGGAAACGTTTCACGATCATGAGATGTGCTTCAGTATCAGAAGGTAATAAAACTTTTTCTATCATGCTGTGACGAAAATGCTATCGCGCTTGCTGACTTAAAGCTTCTTGAATCAAACCCAAGTAAACCCAAACGAACACTCAAAGAAAATCTAGCAATTACATGAAATAATCCTAAAAAGAAAAAAAACTTCTTTTTGGATAAGTTTACACATAAATTGCAACCCAAACAAATCCAAACGAACACTCAAAGAAGAAAATCTAACATTTAGATGAAATATTTCTATTCAGATAAAAACTTCTGTTTGCAGAAGTTTACACATAAATTGTAGGCCTACAAGAGCTCTTTTCCATTTAGCATTGATAAAATCCCAAATATTGCGATGATAAAGTCGGGATTTTGTATAAATTCGATCCATAGCCTTTCTCAAGTTTGACATTTTTCTTTCTTCTTTGATTATTGAAACAGTGGTTCTGGAATGACCAATGAAGAAATGCCATTATCAGTGCAATACCAAAACTTTCCTAACTTTGGATACTCGTTGAAATGTGATGACAAAAATTTTAGTTTATTATTGACAATTGATAATTGTCAATTATCTCAAGCTCGTTGATTGCAAACAAACGTAATTTGTTAATGGTCTTCAAAATGTGACCATAAAGGAAGAAATCAGTTGCAATTGGATTGGAACTTAAAAAAACTGCGATAAAAGTCGTACTTTAGACAAAACTTTGTACTTTAGGATGAAGTTTTAGCACGGCCCATTTTTCATCGTTGCTGAACTTTCCAAAGTTAATAAAATGACTAATTGGTTATCAGAGCTCCGCCGCCGGAACAGCCACTCCTGCTGCGTGTCAGAAGAGCCTTGGATTGTCAGGACATGCCGTGGCAGTTGCGTTATATCGGAGAGCCCGAATTGGGTGACAAGTCTCGTCCGACGATTGTTAGAACCAGCATAGACATCGCGACGAGCAGCACTGTCGTAGAATTCCTGACGGAATTGGGTTGCAGACTGGACTTTGAATACATTGTCAGGGGTTACATGTTCCGCAAGGGGAGGATGAAAGTTACCGTCTCAAAAATCTTCAAAATGATACCAGGAAAGCTGCCGGAAAGCGTTGAGGCAATATCGCAGAGTTATCTCGTCGAGTTGAGCGTACTGGCTCCAAGAGGCCAAGACGCCATTGCCGAAGATATGAGAATATTCGCCGAGCAACTTAGACCGCTCGTGCAACTTGACAAAATAGATTACAAGAGATTGCCGCATTAGATGTCAAAGGGTTCGTGATGAGTCGATCCTGTTCTTGATAACGATCGTAAATCTATTTATGATGAAGATCTGGAATTTATGAGTGATCACATGTCCATTCCTAGTCGTGGTAAGGATTGCGATGATAGCACTGATTTTAATCCTATTAGGGATAAGGATTACAATCCTACTAGTGTTAAAGAACTCAACCCTTTACTTGTCGTTAAGGGTTTAAACTTTACTAGTGATAAGGACTTCAATCCTAGTGATAGGGATTTCCATTCTACTAGTGATAAAAATTCTAATTTCACTAGTGATAAGAATTCTAATTTCACTAGTGATAAGGATCCTGATTTCACGAGTGATAAGGGATCACATTTTCCTAGCAATAAGGCCAAAAATCCTAGTGATAAGGATTGACATTTTGCGATCCTATTTCTGATAAGGATTCCAAGCCTATCCCTGATAAGGATGTCATTTCTATTCCCACTCAGGGTTCTAACTTTATTTCTGATAAGGCTTCCAATTCAGTTTCCAATAAGGACTCGAACACTATTTCGAACACGGAAACCAATCCTCTTTCCAATGATTCTACTTCTCTTCAATAACCCAAACAAGGACCTGAATAACATTGATAAGTTTTAGGAATAGTCTTCCAAGAGCCGGTGACTCGGATTTTCGACAACCCAAACATACAAACTCTAGCCCACGATCGATCAAAAACCTTGAATTGGCTTGGATGATCAAGTATTTGTAACTATGTGGACAACGTACAGATGGACAATAAAAAGGCGTTTTATTGGAAAAAAAGTAGCAAGTTCTTCATCCTGAAATCGCACCCTGAACGTTTCTTCGAGACTTCAACCCACGGACGATCGAAAGTTTCGGGTTTCGATCGTGTGTTTGTGCAACGATAAAAGAAAAAGGAGGATATCAATTGGGAAGAAAATCTTTGATATCAGTGTATTTGACCGACGAAAAAAAACGAGGATAATGTATCGAGTAATAAGCGTAATGGGTTCCATCTTCCAGTTGTCTTCTTTTAGTTGTTGTTGTTTCCTTTCCTTTTACTTTAATTTAATTGACAGTACTGATGCATATCGTTCGGACAATTAAAAACAAATTCACCCTATTTTCTTCGTTCCTAGAATAAGGCGAAAAACATAGAGAAAAAGCGAGGATTTTTCGATTTAGCGAAAGGCCGGGGGAGGGAAGAGGAGAAATATCGTCCTGATATCGAACGATTTAATGAGTATCGAGATTTTCTCGTTTTTTCGTTAAATGGAATAATGAAGCCTGGCGGTTCTTTTTATCGGACCAACGTTGAAGGATACAGATTTATTTCGGACTTGACCAAGCCGATGAGAGTTTAGCTTCGAACGTCCGTCAACGCGCGTACTGTCGTTAAAGAAGCATTAAATACTAAGCAGTTTAGCACATTGACAATTTCAGCGCGATCTAACTTGAATTTTCTGGACTTTGCTAGTGTTTTTTTTATCCAATCACCGTACTGGAAATTCCGGAATTGAATTACTATCAATATGCAATTTCCGGTACTGAAATTCTTCCAGAAAATATATACTCCGGTATCGAGTTTCTTTTGAAATATGCATCCGGAATTAAAACCCTCTATCTCCCAGAATATGCAACTTCCGGTATGGAATTTCTTCAAAAATATTCAAAGTTCCAGTATTGAATTTCCCCTTCAGAACATGGAACTTCCGGTATTGTAATTCTCTCAGAATATGCAACCTCCGGTGTTAAATTTCTCCTAGAATGTACAAACTTCCGGAACTGAGTTTTTCTCCCCAAAATGTGAAAGCTTTCGGTATTAACTCTTCCAGAGTATGCAACTTCCGGAATTGAATTTTTTTCCAGTATATGCAAACTTCCGGTCCAGAATTTCTTCCAAAATATTGACACTCCCGGAATTCAACTATCCTCCCATAAAATGCAATTTCCGGTATTGAAATCCTCCCAGATAATACAATTTCCATAATCGAATATTTTTCCACAATATGCAACTTCCAGGATCGAATTACTCCTAGAATATGCAGACTTCCGGCACAGAGTTTCCTGCAGCTGTTTCAAGCTTAAAAAAAGTATCCTCCAACATTGATCGTTGACACGCGTCTTCCCAAGTTCGCGAAATTGATTATCCGTCGAAGCTGGTTTTCGATATCGTTAAAGTCGGGACTTCCGATACAGGGTAAATATCATTAAAATTTTCGGTCCGCGATTCTTTCCGCCCTCGATAAATCGCAGTACTATTATCATTAATTTAATATAATCGCGTGTATTCGTCCGGATTGCTCTTTCTCTCGAACTCTATCTATCCAAAGCCTCCTTCCCGTCCCCCCCTGCTTATCCAACTGACGATTACACTGACGTATCGCATATCGTGCTCATGTGTGTTTCTTCGTTTGACTTTACAAAAATTTATTTATATATATTTACGAAAGTAAGAAAATACGAAACAACCCTAGGAAATTCTTATCGAATGACGAAAAAAGAAAGAGCACTATTTTAAATTACAAGAGGATCGTTGGAGGGTGAACAAAATGGGCGAGGTAACGGGGGAGGGGGGGGGGGTGAAATTGGTCGAGGCAATATTGGGAAATGGCAGCGATCGGAGCGCGGATTTTTTTGTCGGGTGGACATACGGAACTTCGTAATTCCGGGGTGGGATAGATTCGAGTTTACGATAACTATTAATATTACAGTAGTATTCGTACAGTTGATTTTGTTGTTGTTGTTTTTTTTGTTTGTTTGTATTATGTATAGTCGTAAATTAGTTTTTTAGCTGTGTAGTTTCTTTTCGTTTCGCTTTGCTCGTTAACCTCTCATCTTTCGTTCTCCTTTCTTCGATATCTGTTCTTTTGTTTTTTTCTTTTTCTTCTTCTCCTCTTCTTAATGTTTATCGTGTAAAAGGTGAGCTGCGGGTGTGTTCGTTCCTTGCGATTTGCTGTTTTTCTCTCTTTTCTGCTTTACTTCGTGTCGATGGATGGTGAAGCTCGCGATGGTCCATTTACAAGGAAGGTATACTGCAATCGAATGGCAGTTTGCTGTCTCTGTCGATCTCTATTTTCATTTTCTCCTTTTCGCTTCAATTCTCCCTTGTATCTCTTATTTTCTGCGTAAGGATGGACCCCGGTTGCACGTGCCGTCGAGCTCAACGCCCAACTTCGAGATAATTCTTGCACAGTGCTCGCGCGGCTTCCCTGTTTTTTTTTATCGAAATTTACACGGTTTTGTTTTTCAACGAAATTCCGATCTTTTTGTGGGATTTCAAATCGTCCAAGTTCCCAAAGAACCGGAAGTAATAGAAAATTGGCAAACTTTAGATGGAATTTCAAAAAAATAAAACATGATTTATTCAAATACTCACCAGAATTAAATAAGTCTTTCCGTTTGAATATTCGTTTGTGCTCCCCCTACAAACACTCCTCTTGGCTCTTTCGAACGCACCTAGCGACTTTTCGCTTGAATTCCGTATAACTTTCCCTCCACTCTTTCTGCAAGCAGAAAAAAAATCAAATTTATTATTTCAATCGATATTTAATGCCTCTCAAGGGCTTTTAGAGAATATTGGATAACCGAAAGCATTCGAGGTTAAAAAGCTGATTAAATGCAATTATTTAATACATAATAATAATGATAATAATAGGGGAAAATAATGAAGTAAATCAAATGAAGCAATAATAGATTTGTTAATTTTTCAAGTTATCTAATTTCTTAACAAGAATTAGAAATGAAAATGATAATTTACCTGGAAAAATAACATGAATAAAAATATTTATATTATTTGTCAATAAATGATATTAATATTTTTATCTTATAAAAAGTAACTAAATAATATAAATAAATAAAATAATAATGCAAAATTTTGAAATATTGAATAATTATTGAAATGCAATTTCAAAAAAGCGTTTTTTTCATCAGTTTTTTCGATTTCGAAATTGTTTTCGAAAATTTACGAAACCGCGTTTCAATAGTTTTGAACCCTTTCATATTGAGTTAAACGTTCATAAAAAGGAAGGTAATTTCGAGTTTTCTTTCTCGAGTAAATAAGTAAGAACTGTACTGCGGCATCGACGTTGGCTGGGCTCTCGTCGTTCGGATCAGCCAGCATGCTTATGACGCTGATTAGAATCGTCTCGACCGTGTGAACTGGTAACCATCGTTCGGACGCTTTCTCGTAGCCCCATTTGTCGTCCCCGGGCTCGTGCAAGATGGATATGCAAACGTCCCCGTTCTTCTCGACTGCGAAAGATAAGAAACCGCATTGAATTGACTTGGAGAATTATCGAGTGAAATAAACGCGTTTCCGGTTCACAGGTGATTTCTGAAGTTTGAGTCGGATCAGTGCGAAGATAATTTATCGGATTCTTGAATTAGTTGAATTCACAATTCAATCGGAATTAATTCAACTCTCGAATAAGTTAAATTTGTAATTCATTGAATACTCAAATGAGTCAATTTCCTAATTCATTGAATTCTTGAATGAGTTATTTTCCTAATTCATTGAATTATTGAATGAGTTCATTTCCTAATTCATTGAATTGTTGAATGAGTCAAATTTCTAATTTATTGAATTCTTAAATGAGTTCATTTCCCAATTCATTGATTTCTTGATTGAGTTAAATTCCTAATTAATTGAATGCTTGAATAAGTTTGATCACTAATTAATTGAATTCTTAAATGCGTTAAATTCCTAATTCATCCAAGACTGACAGGATTCTTGAATAAGTTGAATTCCCAATTAAATTCCTAATACAATAACAGAACCATTGCAAATTGTCGAACGTTTCGCACGAAGCCTTGAACGCTTTTTTCGATACTTTGTGAAAAAGGAAAATTCCAAAAACTCCTCGATTCGCAAATAATTTTAAATTGCGCAGAACTCACTGTTGGGATGCCAAATTTCTGTGATGAATTTCATTCTCGGCGGCCTGAGCGGATACTCTTTGGGAAATTGTAGATGTGCTTTAAAGAAACCTCCCTCGCTGAAAGCATAATTGACATTAGCATTAGCATTTGAATTTTTATTGATAATAATATGATAATAGTAATCGAAGAAAAAGTTCAACGTGTGCAGAGAATTTTAAAAAATTGATCAAACCTAACCCTTTTTTTGTCAGTCGACTTTTCCTCCGATAAATGAAATTGCAATAAAAAATAAGTAAAGAGATAAATTGGGGGTGTACTCACTACAATGTGTCCGGAGGTCCAATAATAAGCACTTCCCAGCGATATATATCATTGTCGTCGATGAGACCAGCTGAAAACCCTTCAACTGGGTTTTTATTCAATTCTAAAAAATCAAATCAAAGGAAACATTGAGTAGCGGCGGATCAACAGAAAACAGTATAGCGCAAAGTTTATTTAACTTGCGATTTATCAAGAGCGAGGATAAATCGCCCCTTTGGTTGGCAACAGTGACTTATAATTGTTTTTTTATTTCTTTCCTTTCATTGCAAAGCTTTCCATTCATTAGAATTATAATTGGTCGCAAAGAATTCGTTTAACATGTCTCGAAAATTTGTATAGCCTTAGTAGAGTACAAATCTACGGTAGATGGAAATACAAATTTTGTTGTATTTTGGATTTTAGAATTACGATATTCATACAACAGCTTCAGTGCGTGCCAATTCCAAGTTAATGTACGGCACTGATAATTGATCCTGGAAGGGTTTGTATTTCTCTGATTCCCCATATTCATAAATGTATATACAAAAGTCTACGGCAAATAAAATATATATTTAAGAAGCGCACCTACTTAATTACCTGTCTATTGTTTCAATTGAATAAATGTTTATATTTATACAATTTGGTGAATCGGTAAACATTTGTCAAGTGACAGACACCCAAAGATTCAATTGAAGATTAATTGTACTGGATGAATTAGAGATTAAAAGATTAAAGATTATCGAGGAACGTTAAATTTGATTTTCTCAGAAGCAAGGACTCAAAGACGGTTCAATCAATTATAGAACAAATTCATAAAGGATGGCCGAGGCTCAGAGATTTTTCCATCAAGGAATTATGAGAAGGAATTATTCAGAAGGAGAAAAGTTCTGTTCGGAGGATTAAAACTTGGCCATCACAGTTTAGGGAATTTCCATTGGGGGAAGTGACGGAAAGGGATGCAAGGCTGATAGAATTTTTCATCCAAGGGAACGGATTTAATGGCCCCATAGTCTAGCGACTAGACACGTGCACAGTTGGAAACTATATTGTAGGGACTTGACGCAAAAGACCTAAACTTCTGCCGTTGTTTCCTGAGATGCTCTTTAGGTTTCTAGGTTATGTCGAAACGTGATCGAGTCATTTTGTCTAGTAGAGGACTTCGGGGATTTGATTTCGTAAACGAGGAATCGGAGACGAAAAAAAAGGAAACGAGGTGCGTTTCGAGTGACGTGGACACTCATTTTCGAGGAGAGGGATAACATGAGAGAGAGCGAAAGAGAAAAAGTTCGAGAGAGACGGAAAAACGTCAAGGCGCCTTCGATTTGCGAAAGTGTGCGAAAAAAAAAAGTAAAAGTAGGGAGATTGACCTTCGTGATTCTCGGACCCCCCCACAGCAGGAGTACAATTCCCAAATTTTTTTTTTCTTTTTTTTCCTTTCCCGTATTATCGCCCGTGGCGTGTCTGGCCCGAGCGGCGCTAGAGCGAAAATTTTCTATAAATAAAACGGTTCGCCATTATTTTAGTCTCGGAGGCTTTTATAATATACCCGGCGTGCTCGGGACAACGATCGCTCGCGAGCGCGCGCGCACGCACCCATACATCTGTAAATACACGAAAGTGAAAGCGAGAGCGAGTGAGACGGAGCTAAAAGAGATCCTCGAGGATACGATCCCCCTGTAGTTGCCGGGACCGTAGAATTTTCGAGAAGGGCGAAAAAGGGGGAGAGATGTGTTACAAGGGATACGAAGTGGAGGATTGGGGGAGGGGGGGTAGGTTGAGAAAACGAGGGATGCGAATTCTCGAGGTTAACATTTAAGGGGGGCCACGGTCGTATTGATTTTCACACCCCCGGATCCGGGCGAATGTACGAGCTCGTTAAAATTGAAAAAAAGGAAAAAAAACGATTAAACAAATCGAAAACGAAAAATTCTCGTTTCTCAAGGAAACCGCACGTCTTTCTCCTTCGGCGAAAGAAAAAAGGGGCAAAGGGGGGGCGCCTCGGAGAAGGCGAGGAAGAGCCGTCCTCGATTGATCACAAAGGATTGGCAAATTCGCGCATGAAGCGAGGTCGTTCGGTTTCGGTTCGTTGGAATAATAAAAATAAAAAAGGAGATGAAAAAAATGGGCCCGGTTTTTCGTCACGACTTCTCGTACACACATTTACGCACGCACGGAGAGGACAACACAGACACACGCACACGATGGGGGGGATAATCTTTGACGAACGTGGACGTTTTTAACGATTCTTTATTTGAACTGTACCTGCTAATTGTTTTCTTAGTAGAAGCGCGGACTGTGGCTCTGACATTAATAAAAAGTTTTCGTTTAAATAAGACTAAAATTGAAGAAAACAATCACTTTTGCGTTGACTTCGGGGAAAAGATGGCTTAGGTACGGTCCACGGAAGCAATGAACGCGCGTGCGCAACTGGCCTTAAACATATGTTCTTCCGCCTGTCGTCCAGTACGCGGCGCTGCTCGCTTCTGCCTCCTATTCGTCGTCATCCTCTCTCTCTCTCTCTCTCTCGCTCTCGCGACGCCGGCTTTGCGACACCGGAGTCACAGCACACGCGCCTCTACTGGCGCAAATCGCAAACAAGATCTTGACTCTTGTATCGTGTTTGCGGACGGAATGTTTTTTTCTTCATTCGTCGTACTTTTTCATGGTGAATTTTGGGTGGGATTAATCGGTGACGGTTTTTCGTCGTTTCGGAAACGAATTTTTCGGAATGAATAATGAAACGACTGATCGAAAGGTATCAGTTACCGACTGAGCGCTTCTGTAACTTGAGCACGCCTCCGACAGGTGGAGCCACTGAAGAAAAGGGCGCGGGAATATTCAATTTTCAATTCTTGATTTTTATTCATCCGTCATTTTGACATCAAAGGAAAGATTGACAAAAAGCGGTTTTCAGGGAAAACAATCGTGTGTACGATTTATTTTTTTTTCATTAATTTTCGGCGCCATACTATTTGTTTTGTATCCTAATGCAGGAAGTAAAGTGGAGAATTGAACGAGCGAGGTGAATCATAAAGGGGTGGAGTTCGAAAAGCCCGCAAGGGGACAAGATGGCAAGGCGAAAATAAAAATATAACCTTCCTTCGAAGAAATCGAACTTTTATTATCAACTGAGGGATTGGTTTCGAAAAGTAAAAAAAATCGATTGTCGATAAGAAGAACTATTTTCCTTGCCAACAGTCGGGAAAACAACGCCGGAATACTATGTTCTCCGCCGGAATGATTCGAGACGGAAAAGTTTTCTTTCGTTTACACTCGATTATAAATACTATTAATTTTGTCTATTTCATATGTCCTTTTTTATTTTCATTTGCGGTCTATCTATTCTATGTTTGTTTTTTTTTTACTTTTACTTATCGTACGCACATTTGAATATTGCAAAGTGCGAATTTATCCTACGTCGGTGTCACATTTCGGAAAAATTAGAATCTTCTTACCTACCGTTGGTAATCGATCGGTAACGCTCGATTACTGACGGTAGGTCAGAAGATTGCCGACGGTATGTAAGAAAACCGTAAAAAACCCGAGATAAGTAACAGCGGAAAGAATGTTAAATGCACAAGCTTTAGACGCATTTTTTCGAAACGATCTTTTTTCATCCGACGTTGTTGATTTCAGAAAAACGTTTTAACAAATCGAGATGCATTTCTTACTCCATATCCGGAATAACCAGCGCTCGAAGTGTAAATATAAAAAAATAATCTGTTCACATTTTACTTCCACTGGAATAATAATCCAAAGATGGCAATTCATCAACGCCAGCAGTTTTTCCGTGCTTTTACGCGATTATAAAGGGTTAAATAATTATGCATCAGTCATACAAAGTGAAAAATAAGAACATCGAAAATGACTAATTTTTTTCTACGTGACAGTAACATCTGCACTATCAATCCGTGGCTGCAGCTATATTGGTCGGTCTTCTCGTATCGCAGCGACTCCGGTGTCGAAATTTTGTACCGTCGTTCCCAAATGTTCGACCAAGCGCTTCTCTCGCTTCGTCTCGAAAACTCCCGCACCCTAACCTAGCTTCAAACCCAGGACGACGACAAAACAAGAATTACGAGATTTGGACAGTACTTTTTTATTTTCCCGTATTATGGAGATACATTGCTTGACATTTGATTATACAGACGTACAACTTATCCATAACGACGCGTGTGTGTGTTTTTTGTTCTCTCCCCACTGTTTCATTCCTCTTTTTGTGTGATCCTCGTTTCCCCTCGCAGCGCTCATTCGTATTTGCTTATCCCCCGTAATGTCTCGAATATTGTACAGCCGGGACGAAGTTTCGCTCGACATTCGAACACGCAGTTATTTACACGCGAATTTCCCACCGTGCTTCTTCCGCGAGGAGGAAAATCCCTCGAGAGCGAGGGTCGGTCGTTCCGTGACGTTCAATGTTCTCCCCCTCGACCGTTCTTCTTTCCCCCATCGCGGCTGAGCGCGTACGGCAAGGGACAATGAAAATAAAGACGACATTGCATGAAAATACGCCTCGATATTGACGCCCCCACAGTCCCTAATTTTTCACAAGAGATCGCTAGGGAATTCTTTTCTTCGATAGCATCGTCTGGTGACAAAGCACCGGACGCGCTCTATTTCTTTGCACGAGTTTTCTAGGGATTATTTAGTGAAATTACTGGGCGAAAAATTCCCTAGGAGTATAGTAAAAAAAACTGGAAGTGAACGCTAGTTTTTTTCAGAAGAAAGCTGAAGAATTTTTCGTTGCAGACCTCACTAGTTTTTTACGCAAAATTCATTTGAGGATTTTTTCCACAAAATGTGACAAAAAAATCCGTAGCCTTTTCGCAAAAGACTAACGGATTTCCGATTTTTCACCAGACGTCCTGTTAGTTTTTTTTATAGGGACATTTAGTGATTTTCGTGATAAAATTGTCCAGCGCCATCTCTAGCATCAAACTCCCCAGTTATCTTTTACAAAAAACTAGGACTGAACTAGGTCTTCGGAAAAAACAAGAGTTTCCCCTAGTTTTATTTTCAACGAGCGTCTAGGGGATTCTTTTTCCTCTAGTAAAACCGTTCGGTCATTGTTCTCCCTCGGAAACTTCGGTCGCTCGTTTTTCCCCATACCGAGCTTCCCTTTTTCGCTTTCTTCGTTACGATTTATTAGAGACAGCCCAACGGTCATTTTCGGTCGCGGTATTGAAAATCGGAGAGAGAATGTGAGAGCCGGTAAGTTTGTCGCGAGTGCCGCCATATTGAATTCTCTGAGAAGACACAAGATGGCGGCCCATCCGTGCAACCGGGACTCCACTTCCGGTGGAACTCGTTCGAGAACCTCTTGACCTTGAAGAACTTAATCCTAACCATATTTACAATGTACACTTCATCGCTTCATCGATCTCGCACATCCGATACATATTGACAATCCGTACGTCTTCTTTATCCAAAAACTATTCGTAGTGTATTATCGTACAAAGAGCATTGTTATCATTATTTATCCTTGATTGTATATACAAGTTAAATCTGCGCGTCGTCGTTGCGCACTTAAAATTATTGGTCGCGACGGCAGCGCCAACTCGCGTAAAAACTGAGCAACGCCCCCCTTCCCCCTTCATCTCTTTAAGGTAGTCCTCTAGATGCAGACTCGTCATGGAGCAAAAAATGTCTAAATGATGACTTTTCGAGATCTCGCATATATGAGTTAACATTAATTGATAGTAAATAAACTTATCCAAGTGAACACAATCAGTCGACAGTTTATTACAAACCATGAAGTAATTGATTAATAATCATTGCACCGAATCAAATATTATTTGTTGTCTTATTAGATTCACATGTGGCAAGGTTGCATTTTTTTGGTTCTTGCGTATCTTCGGGCGTATACAGGTTTTTGTGCACCTACCGAAGCAAAATTGCCTTAAGAAATTCCCATTTTTCAAATATTAATTACTCAGAAATTATGTCGATAAGTGGGATTAAAATTTCACAGAATAACTAAGTATACAAAAATTTGAACAATTTAAAAACATCATGTTAATCTTCTGTATTGACCTCGATAGGACTACCTTAACAAATTTTCGTTGTCAGGCTCGGTTCCATGGAAATTGGACAATTTCAATTTGTCGGAGCTGGCGACGGCCGATCATCGCTACAATAAGACAGAGAAAGAAGGAGCGAGCGGCGAGGGGGGGGGGGGGGTAGTCGTTCTCGATTGGTGTCCCAGGATCTAGTACTTTTTTCCTCTTTGCTTTTTGCCACGGAAAAATAAGTCCCCGCGGTGTTTGGACTTTCATTGGAATCTTTTTCATCTCTTTTCCTCTTTCCTCTCGCTTTCCTTCCTCCCCCTTCGCCCTTCGTCCTTTTTTCCCCTCTCGAACTCGCACTCACCTCCTACCTCTTTTCCTATTTCTCTTCTCTTCACGCTGAAAATACCGGCTAAAGTTCCAGCCGCGCGCGCCACAATGTCCCCGGTCGTGGAAATTCCTGATATTTCCCCTGGGGCCACCAGAGAGAGTTCTACGATCCGGGATAGAAAAGCGAACGCGAATGTATAGATAAAGAGCATTGCGGAGGAAAACTGTGGAGAGCAGTGGTCGTGTGTTCGTATATACGTATCACCCACGTTCTTTCTCTTTTTCGTTACACACAGCTCTCCTCACCCCCCCCCCCCCCCAACCCCAAGTCAGCCCCCCTCCTTCTCACGAGTCCGGAAACAACGGGAAAACTCGGAAAATGCAAAGTGGGGGAAACAGGAAAAGAGAAAGAAGAGGGGGTGGGGGGGGGGGGCATCGCGCGCGCATAACCGGAAATTCTTACGTGCTCCACGTGTTGACGAAGAGCACGTTCGCAATTCTTCCGCAACTTCGTCGAAGCGACCATGGCATTTTCCATTTATCTCGAAGCGCTCTCTATGCGCGTATAATCGCATTTTCTCATCTTTGACTTTGTTCCTTTTTTTTCCTGTATCGGCACATTCTACTATTTTTTCCGGTTTCAATGTTGAGCCCTTTTGTTTAATCTCTTGCACGATTTTTTTTTTCGTTCTCGCGTGCTCCAATTGTGATGAAGCATACCCACGAGGTTTGGAGAAAAGTGGTGAAGAAAATTGCGGAAACTTACTTTTTATGATATGTCGAGAAATGAAGGATGAGGCAACTGTCTCGTTACTTGGAAATGAAGCTTCCGTTCATTTTCCATTTTTTTTTGCCGAATTTTTGACCGGACGAAGTAGGGGCGAGGACACGCTGGAACCTCTCGAACGAGCGAGAAGAGCGAGTTTTTTTTTCACGATATTTCATGGAACATCTCGTTAAAGGTAATTGAGATATCGATATTATAAAGATTTTTGGATAGTCCTTCTAAACGCAACATTCTTATGGATTATTCGTCTAGTCGTAAGATTAAATTAGTTATTGTTCTTGAGCACGGATGTTCGTCGATCTTACAATGCCCTAATCCGGATTTTATGATTCTTCATTCTTTTATCATTTGTTCATAAATGTAAGCAAAATTATTGGAATATCCACTGTGAAAAATCGAGTATTAAGGTAAAAATGCCATGAAAATAAAACAGTAAAACGAAAAGACTCGATAAATTTTTTGCTCAATATTCGGAGTCATCTAACCAGTATTCTCCACGTAACTTTATACAACCCTGTTTTCGAAGCATAAAAATACCGGTGGACATTTCGATCATGATATATGCATATTTATATCGATGTATACACGATATCATGGAATTCTAACTTAATCTTCACGGGACTGCGTAGAACGTAAAATTCTGAATCGAAGAGTCCTTATCGGTTTTTGGCTGCGGCGCACCGTTGCTGAGATATTGATAAATAAGTGAAAGCCAATTAGCCACGTCGCGGACGCGGAGCGCGTAGTGGGGGGCAGCGGAGCGCGCAGCCGCGGCACGCCCACCGGTCGATCGGCGTGCGGGATTGGCTACGACGAATTCATCGATATCTAGAGAACGACGCGTCCGACGGAAAAATGGCTAATGACTTTTCGCATCGGAATTTCATTTTCTATCCGTTTTCGCGGAGATCGATCGAGATTTCTTCAAAGTTTCGTATATACGGATAAAAATGTACACGGGTACGTGATCGGCGATCGAATTTTGTTCCCACTGGGCGCTTACCGCCAGTAGGGAACCTTTCACTCATTTAGCACGATTTGTCTCTGTTTTTTTTTCTCTCCCTTCCGTCTTTCTTATATGTACTTCCGGTTATTTATACACACACCCACACACACACGCGCGCGGGAATTCCGGCATTCCCGTATCTTCCGTATCCAACGGAATTCCGTCTGGACTGCTCATTAAAAATACAATAAGAAATATGCTCTTATACAATAATGTACATGTACACTCACAGGGGGAGAGTTTAACTCCAAGTTGCGTCCCGGACGCTCCCAGATTTCTTTCCAATTATTATAACTCTCGTTTCATTATTAAAAACTTCACGCGTTACACATATCCCGTGTCTTATCAATGAATATCCGTTCTTACGTACAGAATTTTGTAGTGTAAAAAAAATAACAAAAAAAATCGTCGATAAATTTCTAGCTACGTCTGCATGCGTGTAAAAACGTTTTCAAAGGTAGTTTCTTCTCCCAGCTTTCTCATTTTTCAGCAGCGAGCTGATTTACGAACGGATCTCGGCGGATCCCACATCTGAACTTTTTTCATACCGTGTAGGGAGGCAGAACGAAGAGAGAGAGAGAGAAAAAGAAAAGAAAAGTTCACATTTGGGGCAAATAATTGGAATTCGTTGAACTTTCCCTCTCTCTCGCTATCTTCCCTTTCCGAAAACTAACCTCTCCGATACTTTCTCGTGTAAACTTTTGTTCCTTTTTTATCCCTATTTTTCATCAATTTTAACCCTCCGAAAGTTGGATACCCGTTAAATTTTTGGCGAAATTATTGGTTTGAAATAAATTATTTATTTCGACGAAAAATGGAGTCTCGAAAAAAAATACAGTGAGAAAGGGGGATGTGAAAAATCCCCTAAGCAAATATTGGATAGGAAAAAAACCAATATTTAAAAAAGTTGTGCATAAATGTGCAGGAGATTGTACCCCTTAAAATTTAAGGAGATATATGTGACACATGCAATTTCTATGGTTATCACATATTTCCAATATTCTTCTCGTATCAAAAATTGCATACATACGTACATACATACATGTATGGAGATATCCACTCAATTTGAGGCGGTTAAGACGATTCGGAGAGATTTGAGCGTTCCGAGATTTTCGGTACGTAAGGAAATTTTGATTGATCATGATTCATATTTTTCGTATTTATATATATGTCCAAATTATATGTAAGTAAACAATAAGAATAGTTAATAAATTTAATCATACAAATATATATATAATATTTATTTTATTTATTCAATTAACAAAAAATAAGTGTATTATTATCAAATAAAATAATTCCTAAATAATTCAAAGAAGAATACGAAGAGACTACAAACAAGGGGAAATAAATAATATATAAAAATATTCATTATGAAAAATTAATATTAAAGAAAAAATAATGAAATAATGACAATGAAAGATAAAAATCAAATCAAATAAGTAATAAACAAATAAATAAATGAACAAACGAAAATGTTAATAAAAAATGCCCAATCAATGATATAAATAATGGCAACAATAATAAAACACTACAGAATAAATTAATAATATATAACAATAAAATAGTAAACAATAATATACAATAAAAACTAAAGAATAAATAAATAATAAAACATTTTATTTAAAAAAACAATAATAATAGGATTGAGTCGAAAAAAACGTAATCCCGAAGTTTCAAAAGTCTTATAAAATTGGATGGATACAGAAGAGATACGGTTTACATTTCGGTGTTTTCTTCGGCGTCCTCGTCGAGTTCCGGTAGTGTGTAAACGGCCGAAATGGGTGGTACGACGATGTGATCCTCGAGTTTGATTATTGGCTTACAGTCTCTCGTAACGTCGACCTGATTGTAAGAGTCCTTTAGAATATTGATCTCGTTGTCGTGGGCGAAGATACTAGCGGGTGGCTCGCCGCACAGGCTCTCCTCCGTAACGTTACGATGGCAGGAGGAGTTGCTCGTTGGAAATTGTCACGAGGTCAGCGCGAAAGGATCGTTCGACAATTCGTCGACGCTCGTGCTCGGCTTTACCGGCTCGCTCTTCTCCGTCTGATGAGCCAAACGGTGGACTATCTCGTCGTGCAATATATTGAAGCACATCGCGGTCAACGCCATACCCGACATTATGTAGCACGAGCAGAACCACACGGTTACATTTCTCGAGTCTACCAGATCGTACCGCGGATAGGAACCAGGAACCATGTCACCGAACCCGATCGTGCTCAGGCTCATGAAGCAGAAATAGCTCGCGTCTGATTCCAAAGAGAACAAGTGTCAGAGAGATAGAGAGAGAGAGAGAGAGAGAAGAGAGACAGAGAGACAAAGATAATTAACGAGGGGGGAATTTCTTAAAACAATTATTTAATTAATTTAATTAAATAAAAAAAGATTTTTATTGAACATGTCTATAATTGAGTGGTAATTGAGTAATTAAGTGGTAATATTTAAAAAAGTATATAAATATTTGTATTCATTATCGATTTATAGAATTAAAATCGAATCGATTTGTTATTGTCGTTATTTTGTTGTTCTTTGTTGTTCTTTGTTGTTATTATTTTTGGGGGAAGGGGCAAGGGGAAAGATTACGAGATTTACGAAATTTACGAGATTCCATTAAAAACCTTAATTTCTTCAATGTATCATTAAAATTTACTTAAATTTGACAACATTACATAAAAAACTCAGATTTGTCAAGGTTTTCTATGAAAAGATTCATCTTTCTGTGAACAAATTATTTTCCGATTAAAACATTCATTTTTTTCATGAAAAATGAACTTTTCCATGGAAAATCAATTTTCCATGAAAAATTATTAATTTTTCCATAGCAAGTTAATTTTTCCATGAAAAATGTCATTTTCCCATGAAAAGCTCCACTTTTCCATGAAAATAATAATTTTTCCATAAAAAATTGGAAATTCATCGCGAATCGTCTCGGGGGTAGGATTTATGAATTTTCTCACCTACGAAGCTCCAACCCTCTAATTTGTACAAGGTAAAAGCTCCGGCGACGATGTAGCAAAGCATGGCCCCGAGGCAGATACTGATCGGGGCTAAGATCGTGACGTTTGGTCTGTCACCGGAGCCCAGACTCGATATCTCGTCCTTCGGGCTCGTCTTGGTGTCACCCGCGCCGGGAAACGTCGATGAGGCGTTCGCTCTAACGTAAAAAGGCTCCTGCAGCTGCAGCTGTTGCTGTTGCTGGCTCAATTCCTCTTGCTGACGTTTCTTACGCATCCTTCTCTCTTTCTCCTTGGTACACGCAAAGTCATTATGGTAACTAGATGACCTTATTAATTCTCCTGACTTTGGGAATATCTCATTATTATTATTATTTCGAATTAAAGAGCTTTGCAATTTGAAAAAGTAGAAAAATATTTATATTGATTGTCTATTTATAGAACAACAATAAAGTCGATTTTTTCTTTTTATTATTATTATTACAAATTTTTTAATATATTATTTAATTTATTTACTTAAACTGATCCGTTGGCCGTACGGTCTAAGGCGCGGCTCGCGGCCAGCGGATCGGGAAGGTCCCGGATTCAAATCCCGGTAGCGGTCGAGATTTTTCTTCGAAAGTTTTCCATGAGATTCATTCCGCGGCCGGTCCCAAGTTCACGCTGCCGTGAACTTGGGACCGGCTGTACTGGCATAGGTTTTCCGCAGTTTCCCTATGCCCGTGCCAGAAATGGCATGGTGAATATGGTACAAAGGGGGTAAGTCGGCTGCGGCCGCAAGGGGGAGACAGGAGGAATCAAGGTTGGGGAAATAGGAAGGAACAAGGTGGGGGAAAATAAGAGGAAGGAACAAAGAGGAGAAGAGCGGCCGTAAAAACCCGGAAGGGTGTACGGGGTGGTACAACAATAAAATAATTTATTTACTTTATTAAATAATGATTAACATTAGCCATGTTCGTAATTAAGTAGTGTTGAAATTGAAAGAAAAGTATCCACTCCGTACTTGTTTTTTCCTTTTTCCGCTCTTCCTAAATATTTCTATGTATTATTTATTTATAGAATCAATTTATAGAAATGTTTAAGATTTATAGAATACATATGAAAATAATAATGCCAATTCGACTTTTATTCTAGTTTATTAGTACTAGAGAAAAGTAACCAAATATGAAATACCATTTTGTTTTTGTGTTATAAAAAAAAAGATAATGTAAATAAAAAAATTCTCTTCTTATTTATTTATCAGCCATTTAGTTGCAGTTAAGTTATCGATAGTTTTGTTTTACATATATTAATTTAAAATGTAAAATTTTCCCAAAAACAAAATCAACGTAAAGGAACCTAATTATGGAATAGGTACCGAAATATGGAATAGTATAAAACAATGTATAATAAACCTTTACTTTTATGAGATACTACAGGAACTTTGATCAGTTTTAAAAAGGTACCTAAGTTACTTGAAAAAATCGCATATCCATGTACCAAACTGTACCTGCACAAGCACCATATGCCCAGAGTTCACATATGAGGCGTTTAATACATGTCTCTTTTCGAGTATCTTGAGAAAACAGACTATTACAGAACATACACTCTGTATCTTCTGAGGCAAGAGCTTCCAGTCCTATAGCGGCATCATGCTCATTGTCTG
>JAPYZJ010001477.1:0-27206 GCA_030522765.1 Ophioninae sp. B BG-2022a | reverse complement strand
GATTTTTCGATTTTTGGCAGAATTTCAAAGTTGGACCATCGATTTTTGCCAATTTTTCCATACATACCCCTTTGCCTCTTTTTTAGCGATTTTTCAAGTTGCTTTTCCGGGGAAACTATGCGAGATATCGATCTGATTCTAACGCCATTATTTAAGTCAGGCAAAAACCTTTTCCAAACCCCCCTTATGAATCTCAATCGCACAGAAAAATCTTGCTCTACGACCTTTTGAAATATCGTGATTTTTAAGATTCTGGAAATGTGGCCGGGGAAGTATAAAAATTTTGTTTTCCGTTTTTCAAGTATTAAAAGGGTCTATTCGATCGGAAATTTTCCGCTGATTACGAATATGACCGAATTTCTGCCAAAAGAACAAAATTAGGCTGGGAAAATGGAAAAAACGTTTCCAGAATATTTTTTTGACATATTTTCCTATAAATGGAGAGTTCAAGGCGAATTAAATGGTTGATTTGTCAATTACTACGATTGAACGAATAAAAACATTTACTCAAATGGAACAATGGAAAGAAAGAAAGAGAGGAGGAAAGGGAGGGGGCGGGGCTGGAGAGGACCAAAGAGGCGTCTAGGCCTGAGCGAATTTACAGCGAGTCACACTAATGAGCCATTAATGGTAAATAAATGGACCATCGAAGCTCGTCCATATTGCAGGAAGATCAGGCCCAATGGGACACGCGTGATGCCAGGATCCTACGTCACAGTTGATTAATGATAGAAGGTTTCGTTTGCGTCGTGGTCGATTACACGAATTCTCCTCCTCTACCCTATCCCTAACGCGTTTGCATTCGTAATGCGAACGAGTGCTCGTCAACGAGACCAAAAACTAGATGTTCGTTAATTTTATTTAAATTTTTTTTCTTTTTTTTAAATATATTATATTTTATTATATTTTCATTTTTTAAATATATTATATTCGGTTTCATTGTAAATAAAAAATAGTAAATGTAATATATGATTAAATAATGAAATAATAATAATAATTTAATATTAAAAAAAAATTTTTTTAATCATGAAAAGAAAAATCAATCCAAAAATCAAATAAAATTGAATTTCCAAAATCTTTTTCGCAGACAGGAAGATTCTTGAATTTCTCAGAAAATTCCTTTTCCTTCATCGATGATTTTCCATTTTCAAGGGCTGCCAAATTTTTCGTTTTGAAATTTTTGATATTGATTTTTTCTCGAAAAAATGGTTGTTTTCGAATTTTTGCACATTAAAAGCCTCGAGATCCATACTCAGTCGCTCACCTTTGGCAAAAAAGAGAATTCACCTCTCTCGGACTTTATCCCTCGCTATCACGGTGAAATTGATACGATTCCGCAGAATACGTGTCATCACGCGGAGTGCTCGTGGATCGCTTTGATCCTGTGTAGGGAGAACCACGAGTGGAAGAGTCAATTAAACGAACCGTTTCAACGGTCCCTCGGGGGACCAACGCAGAGTACACGAGGAATAAATACCAAAATATACATCAACGTACGTAAAAAGGATAATTATAACGACCCTTGACTTCGAGGGGTTTACTCGTAATCTAACACCCTTCAACTCTCTAACACTTCATATGGAAATTTTCAAGTCATAAAAAAAATTTTTTGTCAAATTCAAACACATTTTTAGGTTACGTTCATTCCTGAGAATCGTCCTTTGAAAAAATCAATTATTTATTTTCCAAAATTAACTTCATTATTATAAAAATAGAAAATGTTAAATTGAATAATTAAAAATTGAAAAATTGTAAACTGAAGAATGAAGAATTAAAAAAATAAACATTAAAAATTAACAAATTGGAAACTGAATAAATTAGAATTGCAAAATTCAAAATAAACAATTGAAAAATTAAAAATTGACTAATCGTAAATTAAAAAACCTGAACCAAAAGATTTCCATAAAAACCATAACCAAAAGGCCTTCCAAAAAAATCACAAAAATCCTTAAAAACCCATACGAGTGTACTAGGACCGTGAATTCTCATCTGGAAGGACGAATCCATCTTGATCGAAGTTGGAGCACCGATAGGGTGGTTCGGAGATTTCGAGGGGTATCTGAGGACCTGGGTGATCTGTCGGTAGGTTCGGTAGCTTCGAATGTCCATCGGGGTGATGCCAAGCGGGAAGGGGTTTGGGAGAGGGGGCTGAAGGTGGACGTGTATATGGATCGGTCACCTGGGAAATTCGAGATCGGCGATGTGCGATCCAAACGAGTGATATCTAGTGATAGGGGAGGGTTTAAGGGGGGGGGTTCACCCATGTGCCATCATCCCACGTGTAACACGACACACAGCGTGTATACGAGCTTTGCGATGCACCAGGAGTCAACTCTCTCTCTATATATATATATTTCTCTATATATCACTATATATATATTTCTCTATATATCACTATATCTATATATTTCTCTATATATCACTATATCTATATATTTCTCTATATATCACTATATATATATTTCTCTATATATCACTATATATATATAAATATCTCTCTCTCTTTCTATATACCTATATATATGTGAGTTTGAACGTGGTGAAGCGGGACAGCCATCTGATAGATGGTAATGCCTAGAATGACACATGGACCGGTCAAATCGTACAGCTATAAATTTACTGAATAACCACGTAAGCCAAGAAATTCTGGATGCTGGCTAGAGTGCTTCGTGAGTCCGCGAGGATCTTTCTCTCTCTCTCTCTCTCTCTCTCTCTCTCTCTCTCTTTCTTTCTTCTTTTTTTCCTCTTTCTCTCTTTCTCTCTCTCTCTATCACTGTCCCTCCTTCATAGCCTTTTTCTTTGTTTCTTTCGGCTATTATTTACGAGGAAAATGTAGAATGGATACGGGCCCCTCCGGTATCAGTGGGTCATCCGGAATTCTCTTATTCTCTCGTTCTCTCTCCCTCTTTCTCTCGGTTCCTCGCTCGCATCTCCATTGCTTTGTGATTTACCTTTATTTTCAGTCGGGAGTTCCAACATCGAGACGACGATGGTTTTAGGTTATATGTATATATACATATATATATATATATATATGTATGAATGTACTTATTTGCATACATGAGACACAGCGAGAAAATATAAAATCTTGTTTTTCCGAATAAACTCTTCAATTTCCGGAGTCGTTTAGGAACTCTTTCCCAAAACCAAGATCGGTAACCGGGTACTACACGAGACGACACATTAATTTTCATTCCCTCATATTTCTCGAGTATCTTTAGAATTTTGAAATTTATCGGTACCTCGAACCGAACATTGTAGAAGTGGAAGACTCGTAAGATGGAACGGAGTCTGGCTGCCGAGAGCCAACGGAAAGAAATCGAATTTATTTAATTTTTATTCTACAATAGAAGATTATTATTTTTTTTTTTTCGAATTAAATTAAATTTGTATGTTAAAATAAAATTTTTTAATTGTAAAACGATTAATTAAAAAAAATGTAGTAAATATTCAATTAAAAAAATTTGTACATTCGTGTATCATTGTTTGATCAAGAACAGCGGTTTCTGAAATTGTCGAGAGTTTAAATTAATTCAAAAATAATTTTTTTGTCAAATTCAGATTAATGAAAAAAAAAAGAAAAAAATGCTTAATCGACCTCAGATTCACACAGATGTCGTTCCAGAAAAGACGAGTGTACACTGGGGTGAATCGAGCGCAGCGCGAGATTTTCGACGTCGGTATGACGCCACAGGCGATATAAAGGGTGGCTCGAGTACCGGGCACGTTTCACGCGTGTCTGGATATATAGATATTTCTGTGTGAGTATGTACGTGAAAGAGAACCCGTAGTCGAGGAGTTTGCGCCACCGCAGCGAAATTGAAAAGTTCTTTTCGCTTATTTCTTTCCTCTCGTTTTTTTTTCTCTTTTCTTCCCGAAGAAAACACACGAGAGCATATTCCCTTGATTCGCTCGAAGCTGTCCTCGGCCTCGGTCAAGTCGCGTTCTCCAATTGCGCCGCTCTTTCCGCCATCTTTATTTCAGCCTTGTTTCTTTAACGGTCAGACAATATCGCGTATAGCTGCGGGCTAATATACAGGGTGACCGAAAAATCGACAGAAATCTGCGAAGAGGTCCTTCCAGGGTTAATTTCGAACAAATTATGTCCCATTAACTAGGGGTCAAAATTTCGTATTTACTGAGTTATGGGTTATTTACTTTTTTTTTTATAATCATTTTTTAACTCTGCAGAAAAGAAAGGAATAATTTGTAAAAATATTGCGAACGCGGTAGATAATTTCTCAAATAATTAAATATGTTATAAAATTAGCGTGACCTTCAAATATCCTTGAACATCCAAATTTCCCATTAATCATAATCGAAGATCGACGGTTTTTGTTTTGACTCTCGTTGGTTATTGAAATCCTACAGAGATGTTGGAATGTTACGTTTCTCCTGAGTCACCCTGTATATATATATATATATAAATAATTATAAATATATATATATATGTGTGTACACAACTGTCCTGAAAACATCCAATAGAGCATTGAAAAGTCTGTCCTTCGATGTATGTATTCTCGTGTTGAAAGGAATGACTGCCCGAGGCTTTACCATCCGTGTTTGGACGGGACCGCAAGAGCAAATCCAACCCTCGGAGGGTCAGGAAGTTTAATTACTCCTGAAGCAATGACGAAGTCGGCTTGGATGAACTTCTATTACTAGGACGTAGATCAACACGAGTATTGGGGTGGCAAGGTGAGGGTGGCTTGGGTTAAGTTTTGGAGCAAACGCAAAAAGGGGGCAGGAGGTGGGATGTCCACGAGTTTACGCACGACCTTGCAGCTTTTTCATTTACGATTCGCGAGGTCGAAACAAGTTTGTACTTTCGTCCAGTTTCGTTATTGCTCTCGCGGAGAAACGCTTCGATGTCGGTATTGCAGAGCAGGCAATTAAATAGCTATGGATTGCTCAAACGGCTCTTCAGAATTTCATGAAATTTTACCAGGCGATGTCAAATTGATAAACGAAAGTATCTATTCTTACAAAACGTCACGAATCGATGGAAAAAAGAGTAATCTGCATTACCGTGCTGAAGGCCTGATGGATACGATGGAAAATACAAACATATAGCTGATATATATATATATATATATATTTACAAATTTCAATTCACACCTCCGTTCACGTACTTCCGATAAGTTTAACTCCTACTTCCCTTCCTCGATAGATATATAAAGTTTATTTTCTACGCTTACGGTGCCCCTCTTGCATCAGGGGTTGCAACCCCCTCGTCGTTTTTTCTTATCTTTTCTTTTTTCCTCACTCGATGGGTCCTCCGCTTCGTCCCTGCACATCTACCCAGGGAATCCAATAAAGGGAGGGACGTATTTATTCCTTAGCTCCAGCTGGGCCTCCCGGAAGGGTTGATGGAACGGCCGGCGAAGGTAGGGGGGGAAGAGACTTTGCAATGTGGTTCAATGAAATTTATCTTTGCCAGGATGTAAGAGAACGAATGGCGCGGACACCGGAGCTCGGCGTTTTTCTCATCCTGCGTACATACGACTGCTTAAATATTATATATATACATATTAAATATATATCTATATACTTATGCATTATATTAAGTATTAAATATATCGTACATCACATTTAATAATAATAATAATAATAATAAATATATTATTTTAATTATAATATATTATAATAAAATATATTAAATATATTTTTATATAACATATTGATATATTATATTAAATATGACGAAATATATTTTTCATATAATGATCAATGAATATATTAGTCACTGAAAAATTGTTATTAATATTTATTTATTTAAATAATAATTATTAATATTTATTTTCGACCGATTATCGTCTCGCAATCGCCCCAGGAATATCCGTGACCACACAAAGATTCCAGAAAGCCAAGCTGGATAATAAAATTCCTCCCCTCCCACCGGTCTCTTTTCTATCAAAGAAAGTCCCTCGAATGTAACGAACGTGTCCGTCTCGGAGGCTAAAGAAAAGCGAAAAACGAAAGGGGCAGAGAAAAAAAAACAGAGATAAAATAAATAAACCTTGCGGTGATTCGATTCACGTAGACGCGTTACCGCGGACGCAATGAAGAGACCGTAATAACTTGAAGATCCTGCTCCTACCGGCGACCGGAGACCTCGCCAACAACCCCCGTTGCCTTCCTGTCGGATATAAGATTTTTATACTCCACTTCGCGAAAGCGACCCTAGACCATCCCGCACGATTCTCTCCACGTACCTCTAAGTGTAGACCCCGTAGCCAGATTTATTTCCGACCTCCTGGAAGGATTGATGCCTCCTCTTTTTTTTTGCTGCTTTCTTTCAACTTGCTCCAAGCAAAAAGAGAACATTTAGGTGTTGATTGAAGGACGTTGAAAAATCAGCAATTTATTTTCGACGAACGATAATTTTTTTTATCGAATTATATTGCAACAATTTTTTTAGAATTCATCGTTAAAAATGTCTCCTTTTTAAATGCATTTTTGAATCTTTTTTTACAATAAAAATAATTTTTCTCACAATTTTAGAATATTATTCTAAAATGTATTAATATGTATAATTCAATTCTGAAGAAATAATATACGATTTTATCCCTCACTTAAATTTTTTGTAACGTCACACGCAATATATATATGTTGTAAAGTAAATAAAAAAATCATACATATACATATATATTTATCCGCCTGTGCACAAAACCTTACGCGAACGCCTAACCGCATGTGCGCGTTTCATAATCGCGATTTCGTATCGTACCTTTTATCACTGTCCGCTTTTCGTAACCCACGGCAGGCTCTGAGTACGCCCCTTAATTATTGCATCCCTTCCCGGCGATTCGCCTTATCCCCTTTCCTCGCCCCAGAACCCGTCTGGACAACTATAATTACTGCGGGGGTGGCTGGGGGTGCTCGCCGCGTGCTCATCATTGTTTCATACGAGGCACGCTAATCGTATGAATCGCGTGCGTGCATGGGGGTTACGTATGTACCCGCGTTCCGTAGGGTACGTAGTCGTTTTCAGCTATGCAGGGCTTTTGCCCAATCGGGAAAGCGACGGGCAGGTGATCGAGAACTCCCGATTAGTACGTGATATATACATGCTCATACACTTATATGTATGCACTAGTGTGCATAAGTATGCATAAGTATGCATAAGTGTGCATAAGTATGCACAAGTATGCATAGGTATGCATATGTATGCATAGGTGTGCATATTTATGCACAAGTGTGTATCTGTATGCATAGGTATGCACTCATAGTCATGCACATGCATACTCATGCACGTGCAGCATGAGTATGCATAAGTGTGCATAGGTATGCACTCATATTCATGCACATTCATACTCATGCACGTGCAGTATGCATAAGTGTGCATAGGTATGCACTCACATTCATGCACATTCGTACTCATGCACGTGCAGCATGACTATGCATAAGTGTGCATAGGTATGCACTCATATGCATGCACGTGCGGTATGACTATGCATAAGTGTGCATAGGTATGCACTCATATTCATGCACGTGCGGCATGACTATGCATAAGTGTGCATAGGTATGCACTCATATTCATGCACATGCATACTCATGCAACTGCACGCGCATGAGCATGCATAAGTGTGCATGAGTATGCACGTGCATGCATACCCACTGGACGAGAAAAGGGTCGGAGGTGGATGAGTTGCGAGTTTTACAACGAGATTAGGGCCAAAATGACCCCTTGACATCATCCTCGTTCGTTTCTCTTTCCCTATCCAATTGTATTCCTAATCGTATCTTTTCCTCCATCTCTCTCTCTCTCTCTCTCTCTCTCTCTCTCTCTCTCTTTCGCGGTTTCGGTCTTAATTACAAGGTTTCGTTACCAGGATAATCGTGTCAGGTGGGGAACGTTATCACACACCAAAGTGCTGAGGAGAGAAATAGAAAGACGACTGGGGGCAAGCTTGCCCGGGTGATCGGATGGGCAGTGAGAGAGGGAGAAAGAGAGAAACGGTGGAGTTTATCCACGTGTGTTTCCGAGTTGGGAGAATATGCCTCATCGTTGTGTATCAATCATTTCCTTCGAACAAGTAGATAAACATTTGGAACTCGTAAAACATTATTTGTACAAATATTTACTTAATTTGGGTTAACGAATAATACACGTGTATTTTTATGTTTTCAGTATTGCTGTACTCCTGCAGATAAATAACCTAAAATAAGATGGAGGACCTCGGTACATCGAAGAAATACCTTTTTTTTTTACTGCACAGACACACACATTTGGACAAATAAATTGTAGCGATAATCCTAATTGCGGGATATTCCTGGGGACACAAGTGTTCCGGTCAAAGGTTATCGCACCGAGAGATTTGAAACTCCGAACTACCCTTGTGGAATAATCCTGTGTTTTTCTTTATACAGCTTTTTCTTTTGAATTTATGAATAAGAAAATAAGCTCTGCGGTGTTTTTTCGAGACAAACGCATTGTATGTGTATGTACGGCTGTGTATGCATATATATATATATATATATAAGTGTGTATATGTTACGGTATGACGTTTCAGCTCAGAAAAATATTTCGAGAAAGCGTATTTCTTCAATCTCGAGTATGTGGAAGCTAGTAAAATCAATAGATGCGAGTGTAAGCTATATACACGAGTAAAATGGTTCGTTGAGTTCGATGGGATCTGTCGCATATACGCCGCGAAACGTGAATCTTTCGTTTTTTTTTCCTTGAAACCTGACTGCTGTCGTTTCAAATTTTGTACAGCTATTGGTACTCAAACACCATGCGTATATATATATATATATATATGTATTTATATCCCAACACGTGTACGAATGTAGCGATGTATACGTATGCATACTTTACGGGGTATACTTACGCGGATCTATAGTTGAAGGTAAAGCGACGTGTGCGACGGAGGATATATGTATTCCATTATATTGGCAGACGAGGCGGTGTGGAAGATAGCATGAAAGAGAGAGAGAGAGAGTGGGAGCGGGTGCCGCAACCGAGACGTATAATGTCCGGATTCGTATTCCCATGCGGTGCTAGGATCATGTAGATCCGTTCCCATTATCGGAGAATCTGCCCATCGAAAACGTGATAGCCTGACTTTGGCATCGTCTATAAATCAAACCGCATGGCTCGCGTGGGATGCCTATCTCAGTCCTCTTTCTACTTACTTCACCCTTTTTCCATCCCCCTCCCTCTGTTCCTCGTGGAGGATCGGCGAAGAGAAAAACTACGCGACTCGTAGAGATTCGGGTTTGTTCGGGTTTATACGCGTCGGAGAGAAAAATGGACGGGGACTTTTCAACTGAGAATTTCACGATACAGCTCGGTCGAGAAACATCTTAGGCTACTTTTGGAACACCCTGTATATGATGAATCGGGTGGTTCCAGACGTCGGAGAGAAAAATTGATAAAGACTTTTCTCTCCAGAATTACGAGATCTACCGGATTCATTACTGAACTCGCCTGACTTTTGGCCCACCCTGTACATATATGTATAGATTCGTACAAAGTTGCGCGGCGTTTAAAATTTTACTTTCAGCTTTTGCAGTCTTTGCGTCACGGTTAAGAGAAATATCGATCATCAGCTAGCTACTTTTCACGACTCTATTTCTCACCTCGAGTTCTCTCTCGCCACTGCTCGCATTTTCACGTCAAGCCTCACGTTTCACACGTCGAAATGCAAGGGGCGCATTCGGTGCTTCCACTCGTCATCTCTTGTACTAATTTGAAATGGCGAAGCACGTCAAGGGTGTCGAACATAATGAGTCGCGACGGCCGTCCACTGATCGTTGGAAAACGCGCACTCGATATCCTTCACCCTTCCCCACCCTCCTGCGTGGGTTTACATCTCATTACATCGAAAGCCTTTGCAGCTCTTGAATTCCTCTCCCAACACCAGTTTCGCGCTCGGGTTACCGCAGCTGGTCCGAATTTAAGGCGATCATGTTAATTACTGTCCGATACGGTGAAATATATCTACAGCTTTGCTCAAAAATATTCGTCTAATATCTCGACGGAAAAAGATCCAATTTGTTCGTACTTTGTAGGTTATTTCAAAGAAAAAATGACTTATTATTGGAATAACGAAAAACCTTTAATTAATTAATTAGGACGAAAAAAAGCTTTTTTTTTCAAACTAGCGTAGCAGGTACAAAAAAAATCGCAAAAATGAAAATAAAAAAGCAGAGTCAAGCTGGAATCGTCCGCTTCAAAGTAGCGCTCGAAAAAGCCTTTTCCAATTTTTTTTCACCGAGATATTCAATTTTTTGTGTGTATACAGGGCGTTACAAAAAAAGTCTTACAATCCCGTCAAAGAAAAAAAAGAAAACTATCTAGAAAAAAGCAGTATAATTTCAATTCGCACACGTTCGATGCCCCAAAAATAACGTTTCTCCTATTATTCTTCCAATTTTCCAAAAAAACCCCAATTTTTCGGGTCACAGACAAAGAGCTTCGAAGCGGAAGCGCCAGAGGTAAAAAGTGAGAGATTGAGGTTAAAAATATAAGTTGGGGGGTTGGGAAGGCCATCAGGTAGATCCGAAAAGGCCCACGAATAACGGTTGGGTTTGAATAATAATGAGCTTCGAGTTGCCAGTAATTAACGATTCAATTACAGGATACTTACGGTACAACCGAAATTCTGCATTGCGACGAGAGCTCCATTGTCTTCGTTCATACACGCTGGCCCGTTGCAACTGGAATAAAGAGGGCTAACAACGAGGAACAAAGTGGTAGTCTCGGGAGGGGCCGGGGTGGGGAGGGGGGTGGGCGATAGCAGAATCCGAGAAAGGGGAAGGGGAAATAATTCCGCGGTGCTTGAAAACTCGAATCCAACGAGGCCCCTCTCAATGCGGTCCACGCGCACTCTAATTCCTCTCCCTCTCGAGAGAGGATTTTTCTCTCGACGCCACCCTCGTCATGAAACGTTCGGTTTATTCGGGTACTCCGAACGCGCGGGAAAGAATGCAGCTCCCCAAGAGCCACTTGTTTCCGTTCACCGGCTTTTTTTCTCTCTTTTTTTTTTCCTTTATTTTACGAATATCATTTTTATCGATACGTGAATCGAACTGCAAACGTGTAAATTCACTTCGCGGTTATGATTGTTGTCGAAACGGATCTGAAATATCGAAGAATCAATCAATTTTTAATATTCGTATCAATACGATTTTTTTCTCCTGATAAGGGAAGGATAACGAAAAGATTTTTCACGTCGATACACAGTTTTGACAAATTTGGGTTTTTTTTTTTAATGATAAAAATTAATTATAGATATTGGTAGGCCATGAGCTTTTCTAATAATAAAAAAGTAAATATCCATTAAAAAAAAAAATAAAAATAGATAAATAGATTGATAATGAGGATATACATTTTTTTAGTTATTATTGATATTAATAATATAAAGAATATTATTAATATTATAAGATTAGTATAACTGCATTTCTACATTTTTCCTTTGAAAAATATATATTATATTTATTTATAAAATAATAGATACGTTGAAAAAAGTAAATAGTTGATTAATGAAAAATAAATAAAACAGTTTAAAAGTTATTAACGGTAAAAGCAATGGATAATTGATTTTTTTATCATGTTTTCTTTAGGTTTTACTCAAACCTATTTTAAGATACGGAGGGTGTGTTTATATAAAAACGATTTTTTTTAAATTAATCGACTAAGACTGTCCAAGCGAGATAAGATTCGAGCAAAAGAAAAGAGAGAGGGAAAAAAAGCGAGCGCGAGAAAACCAATCATCGGGTATCGAGACGAGAGGTATTTATTATTCCTTGCCCCCATCGTATAATCAATATTTGTCGTGGGACGCGTGCGGCCTGTAAAAATCGTCAAGATTTCGCGCGCTTCGTTGTTACGGAAAATTAACGACGTGTTTTCGACCAAACGGAGATTGCGGTTGAATCCTACCCGGGCAAAAGAAAAATATGGAAATTTTAATGGGCTCGAAACACAATGAAACTTTTTTCCACGCGTTTTGTTTCAATTTAACGTTTGTTTTTTTTCTCCATTTTTTTCTTTTTTTAAAATTATATATTTCGCCGGGAGTACGGCGATAATTCATACGAGCCGCTGTAAAAACGAAGATAACGAGCGGATCATCGACATCCATAGAGGACGCTTATTGATTGGCTCGAAACGATAGACTCGGCGATTAATATGAATAGACAGGTTCGTTCAAAAGTAATAGACGTCCAGAGATTTTTCTTTGCATACAAAAAAGCGAATATCTCGGCGAAAAAAAATGGCAACTCAATTTTCCAAACGGAGTTTCAAAGAAGATAAAACCAGCTTCAATTTTATTTTTTATTCTGATTTTTAAGATTTTTTTTACACCCGGTACCGCGTTTTGAAAATTAACATTTTTTCGACGATTTTCCCACTTCGAAAAATCGTTCTCTGACTTCGGAAAATGGCGTATCCCACCGTTTAGTCAACTTTGAAAAGAATTTTATCGTAAACAATTTTTATTTATAAAAAATACGACGATTTTTGTGAACTAGGGATTTTCGGGGACAGGAACATGCGCGAACGAAGGATGAGAAATCTCTCGCAATTAGAAAAACTGTACTCTCAATAAATTTATATACAAACATACACTTTATTATGGTAATTAATAATAATCGTATTCACAATGAATATGCGCGCGATAACGTGGCTGTAATTAAATATACAAACTGGTCTATCGAGTAATACATAGATTGCCGATTAAATTGAGGCTAATCGTACGAGAATTATGTATCTGAAAAATTTGCATATCAAAATCCGGTTGCTCATCGAGCTCCATGTCATATATATATATATATATACGAGATTTATATATATAGGGAGAAGAGAAAGAGGAAGATCGAATTTTTTAAATAACTATTAATCGTTTGATTGCTATTTATGGGAATAGTTGGAACTTCCCTCTTTTTAAATCCTTTCTCTCTCTCTCTCTCTTTTCCACTCTCTTTTCCATATCCTTCCATTTTTCCGTTTTCGAGAAAAAAAAATGTTCGCACGCATCCTTGGGAATGAACGATGCTCCGTGGACCATTTCGTGAACGAAATTTGCCCCCATTTTTTTTTTCTATTTGTGCAACGTTTCTTTCGTTTTGTTTTTCTCGAACCGAATCGAAACCAAGCTCGTATTCCAATCAACCGTCGATCAGGAAATACCGACGGCTATTTATCGCAATCACTCCGTTTCTCGTTCGAAATAACGAGAAAGAAGAATTTTTTTCTTTCTTTTGTTCTTGGTACAATCGATTAGATATTATACATGATCACACGCTCGAACGAAAACCACAAATTTTTTTTGGTTTGGTGACACCGTAAACGATCGTTTGCTCGGGAACGATAAATAAATAAAAATCTTCAACTTTAAAAATTTTTTTTACATTGTTTAAAGAATTATGTTAAATTGAAAAAAAAATTCTTGCTCAATTCGAGTCGGAATTTTGGGTTTCGAAAATGTTTCGTTGGCTTTCGAAATTTAAGGAAATTAAAATCGATTTTCTTGCAACTAAAAATGACATTTTTTCAAACGTCATTTTTGTATTTATATTCTTTTTTATTTTGAAAATTTAATATTCCGATCACGAATAAAATATAAGTATTTTGCATTTTTTATTATACTTTTTATCGTTTTTTTCGTTCCCTTTTCCCACCCTCTTTTCGAAATTCCTCTCTTTTTCTTACCTTCGATTTCCCTGTCGAAAGTGGTTGGTTTGTCGAATTTTTCGAAGACCACGAATCGAGGCGTACATTTTTGAAAAATGATTTTTTTCCTTTTTGGTTTTTTTTTAATATAGTACATGCAAACAATGATTAATTGATTATAGTTAAGTCGTTAGAAGTGAACTAGCCGAGGTTTACCCCACGGTCGAAGGATTACTTTTTCATCTCGTTTATTTTGAATTTCTTGGCTCTTACATTTATTCATTTTTTTTTCACTCACTCTCTCTCTCTCTCTCTCTCTCTCTTACCTGTTTTATTCAAGCATCGTTGAATTCGATTTGCATGTCGTTTGTATACATTTATTTACATGAATTTTTTTTTCGACCATCGCCTTTTTTCGCATACATTTATTTTTGTTGTTGTTGTTGCTTTTCCCTCAAAGCTTTAAAATTGATTTGGACAGTGTGAAAAATTACGGTGTCACTCGCTGAGCCATAAAGTTCGTCGCCCACGTTTGTATTGTCAATTAAACGATTTCGAAGCAGCTCGTGACATCGCCTCGTCAATATAGTACAAGGATCGCGAAAGAATTGAAATAATATCGATCAATAAGAAAAAATGATGAGGATTTAAACCCCATCTCCGATCGAGATGAAACTTTGCACAGACCTTCCTTTTCGTATTCCAAGAGAAGTTCCAAAAGGATTTTTGGCGACTAGTTATAGTTTTTGAGATAAACAATTTTTTAAATTATTTTATGTCTTGTGCTTTTACTGTAGTAAAAAAATTCAAATAAACATGAATAAAATCAAAGCTAACTCTAGAGGACATCAACAAACCCAAACAAACCAAAAACCCAAGCCTAAATAAATTCACTTAAACCCAAAAAAAACAAAATAAACTCAAAATCCAAAATCCGTGTCGAAATAAACCCAAACAAACTGAAATAAAGCACAAAAATTCTTTAAGGGGTATCTCGCTGCATGGCAAGCTTCGTTGTCAACCGGAAAAATTATTCAAGAAATATGTTTCCAATAAAGAACAGATTTATTAATATCTCAAAGAAAAATATTGTGTATTTTTACACTGTTTTTGCAACTATTTTTTTTATCGCGGATGTGAAAAGTAATACATATTTTTTTTATCGATGATTCCGAAAGTTTCGAAAAAATAAATATTAATCTTTTGCATATATATATATATATATATATATATATATATATATATATATGTAGATATCGGTTTATTGCAAAAAAAAAGTCTGCACCAAGCGACTAATTTATTCTCAATTATACCGCGACCATCTGCCAATCTCTCCCGTAGGATAATTGTCCATATTTTTTTCGTGAACGCCCGCGAGGCCTTTTCGCCAACTGAGCAAACGATTTTTTTTGCACAGGTGTGCTTTCAATCTCGAAGGTTCGTTTTACGATTAAATCCAAGGCAAAATCATTTTTTTTCGTGCTGCAAAAAGTTTAATTTTTTTTTTCATTAAACGTTCTTTTTTTTCTCTTTTTTTTCTCTCCTCGTCGGAATTCGTTCTCGTAGGTCAGTGGGCCGATCCTCGATCGGTATTTAACGATTCAAGCGTGAAGAAAAATTTGCAGTACTTATGAAAAAAAATTTCTCCCCCCCTCCCCCCGCCACCGTATATCATTGCGCCACTTTTTTTCTTCATTTACATTGGCACCGTTTATATATATGTAAAATGTACCGTATGAGTTTACGATATTACAACTTACCGTTTAATTCCAATAACGTGCGAAAATATGAATTTTCCGGGTTTGTTTATCGTATATAATAAACGATCTGGATTTAGCTCACGAGCTCGTTTTTTAAATATTTTTCAATAATGTTAATTCAATTGTTTATTCGTTATTTATGAATTAATAATTAATTATTTATTTGTTATTTACTATTGATTTATTTATTATTCATTTATTATTCGTTTTTTATTTATTTATTATTCATTGATAATAAATAAATAATCGCTCTTCAATTTTTTCAGTGGAATCCGTATTTCTCCACGATGGAAATTATCAATTTTTGGACATAGACACATCCACTCGTTTTATTGTTTAATTATTATTATTTATTTAACTGCACTCCAGGCTGCATTCGTTCTCATCGTCCTTTTTTTCATTTCATACTTTTTTTTATCGTTTTTCGTGTTAAGAAAAAAATATATTTACAGATCGATGCATATTTCTCTCTCTCTCTCTCTCTCTCTTTCGCAGTTTCTCTTTTTTCGAATTTTTTATCCACTTTTTTCGTTTTTTTTTTCACATTCTCTCATTAGGAACGGATCGAGGATTCGACGCATTCGTTTCTCGACGATCGAACGAGCATTTTTCCTATCTCGTTCGTTTAATCCTTTTTTTTTTGTTAACTTTTTTTTTGGCGGAATCTCATCCCTTGGTCCTTTCTTGTAAATTCGAAGAACTCGCACCACTTCTTGTCCCCTCAAGAAATTCGTAACAATTTTTATATGTTTTTTTTTTTTAATAAGGTAAAAAAGCGAAATAAAAATAATTGTTTTATGAAATTCTTTTTTTTTAGTCGACTCGATTTTCTGCGAGACACGAAACGGAAAATCGATGTTTCATTCACTCCACGAGTAATTGGAGCTCGTACAATTTTCATTACGCGTCTGAGAAACAGTGCATAATTAAAAAAAAAAAACAAAAAAAAGATAGTACTATTTGATACACGAAATAAAAAAGCTTGCTTTTAAAAAAATATTTTTTAGTTCATTTATAAACTATTTAAATTCAAGCGAGGGGGAAAAAAATAATTTTTCTTTGAACCGTCGATTGAATAATTTTCGTCAATGAATAATTATTAGAGTGGAAAAATAAAATGTTTATCGCCTCTCTTCGTGGCTCGTTTTTGAAACCCGATACAGGGTGATTTCAAATTTCAATTTTTTGTTCTTTTTTTGTTTGGGTTTGTTTGGGTTTGACGATAAAATTCTCGTACAATTAGAGGTTGATGGTTGAAGAAAAAAGCATGAAAAAAAAAGAGAAAAAAAATGATATTGGCGCATCCGTCATTCCTGGCAAGGCCAAATGAAAAATTCTCACCGATCTCATCGTTTCAACGTGATTTTGCTGATAATCGCGCGAGTAAAGAACCCGAACAGGATCCTCGATAATTCCAAAAGCGAGGAGGCTCGTCATCGCTCCTCTTTCATCATCGATGTGAGCTAGAGAGTCTCGAGAAGATTCTGGACGAGCAACGCCGGCGCGGCGACCCGGGGTTGCTTACCCTTTCTCGATCCCCGACAATTTCTCACCCCGCAACGCGGCGTTCTCTCCAATTGCTTCGATCGATTGCTGTCCTGCTCGAGATGCACCGAGACGCTCGCGACTCGGGGTGTCGAACATCCTGTCTCCTGGAATCACAAACAGAAAAAAAAAAACAAATTACGTCAGACTCGTTATATAAATATTTTTCTATTTTTTTTAATAGATTTTTTCTATATAAATAGTAATACTGGTAGCCCTTTGGAAGGTTTGACCTTGAAAAATTCTAGAGGTCATCAGAACAAAATTAAGTCCCATGAACCAGAGGTCAAAATTGAGTATTTCCTGAGTTATAACGAATTCAAAATTTTTTCGAAATTTCTGTTTGTCGCTTGTTTGACTCGCGAAACTTACCGCGAGACAAAGATTGCGCTGATGCTGGTGACCTCTTCTTCGTGATTCACTCTGCAGCTGCCACGCGCGTATATAAAGGTCCCCTCGATATATGAGCCCACCCCGTTTTGCTCGCAACATCAAGTGCCATCTGAAACGTTAGAGAAAAAAAGAAATCGTTAAAAAAAGATTTTTTGAAAAATTTTCGTGTATTTATTTAAACAAAATCTCGCATATGTATAAATCAAACAAACCTTTGTGACCTTCAATAAACTGTAACAGAACCAAACAATGACTAACTTTTCTAAACAAATCCAAACAACCTTCGTATATCGATTTAATTTTCTCTTTCAAGGGAAATCCAACCTAGAAATTGTGATGAAGAAAAATGGAGCAACCAGGATTGAAAAAATTGAAAAGGGCATTGGAAATATGATTGGAATCCCATAATATGGCTCCCATCAGATAAGCTCGGGATCGTTATCGAGCAGAGTCACATTTATACGAATCTCTCTGTCTCTCTCTCTTCCTTTTCTCTATCAGGGTTGGATTCTGCTCCCCACAGAGACGAGCCGTTGGACCATTCTGACGCCTCGACCGAGTGTAATCGCGCATGAATCTGTTCCGTACATATATCCATCAGAAACCGCGTTGACAGTTCTGCCTCATTGTCCGAGGGCAACGCGCACTTGCCGATTTATGCCTGCCCTCCCATCTACGCGTGCACGTGCACATTCCTTTATTATGCCAACCTCCGCATTATTCCGACCTCCGGAAACCCAAGGGATCCGATTCTGTCGGTATCTCCATTTTTTATTTCATTTTTCATGGCAATTTGTCAAATTAAAATTTTTGTTAAAATCCTTATTAAAATTTCATCAGAGTTGATAACGATATCGATTTTTTGGAAACCAACCTTTTTTTAAAACAAAAAACAAAATAACTCTACAAAAAAAGTAGTAGCTATTTGTTTAAAACGAAACTAAGATGACGTCCTCTTAAAAAATCAAATGACTTCATTCAAAATAATGTACAGGGCACAAAAAAAATCGTAAAAATAAAAACAAAAAAGTACAATAAAGCTGAATTCATCCGCTTTAAAAATCTTTTTGGTGAATCGATTTTCGATTTTTTTTCGTCGAGATATTCGATTTGTTGTCCGAATATTTCCCACCGATGAGTCATTAAATTTTCGTTCGAGATTCGAGCACGAAACGAGATCCAATTTCGTATAAAAAATCCCGTCAAAATACGACTCGTAAATATCCTCGGGAGATTCGAAAAACAAGATTCCAGAGTTTTTCCCAAACAAATAGACTTTCCGCTTCGTAGGAAAACAAATTTTCTTAATCGCGTCAGATTCTGGGGGTGGGCTCCTCCCCACCTTCCGTCTGTCCAATTTCTCTTTCAGCACGATGCACAAAGTAGGGAATTCTGCATCGTTTTCCCTTACATCTGTCGTCCTGGCTCCCTTTTACTTCCGCTCGCTTCCGCTCGTATCAGCGAAAACAGAGGCAAAAATATGCCCCCATGGGGGATGGAAAGAGGAGCACCAGAGGGCTCGGAGTCGTTCCGTCAAACGTACGTGAAACGTCCTCGGAAAATACGTAGCTTGGGGGGCACCAGACTTTTTTTTCCTTTTTTTTTTTATGGAAAACTACGATGTTTTCTTGGTTGTTTGGGTCACAATAGAGAGGGTAGTCACCCTCGTTTCTTATGTTAAATTAACAAGGGCGTGAAAATGAATGGGGGAAGCTGTCCTCCCTTGTGTGTCATTTCATGAATGTTGACGTTTCACCAGGCATATTTACCGCTGTGTCGTACTTCCGAGGACGATACTGCTGGTCCTATGTGGTTTCTCGCGGACGTCGAATTTTTTTTTGCTCATTTTTCATATTTTTTTCAATATCGATTTTGTCAATTGAAATATGAAATATGAATGAATTTCAATTTAATATCTCGATTCATATTCAATTTTCGATTTTTAATTTTTCAATTCATTTCAATATTTGTAATTTCCAATTTTCATATTTAACCAAAACAAACCCAAACATACACTAGTGGGGTCAAAAAGAGTTCTTTTTCCAACATCCCCCATTCAATAGTTGGGTCAATTTGAAATACAATTAATTCGCTTCACCTTTGAAAGAAAACGTCTTTGTCCGAATATTTTTGAAGCTTTGAACCAAAGTTGTTTTTTTTTTGGGAAACCCCTCAAATACGTACACCGTGTCCTATACCGCGTTCTAGAGACAGATATGAAACGTTGTTCCTGCGTTTAAAGGGGTCTTCCTCTCGCTCTTTCGTTTCCGCAATTTTGGTCGTCCAGCTTGGGGATTTATATTTACATTGAAAATCGGGATGTTCTGACACATTTGCCAAACCATGCATATTGCACTGGTTTCGGGGAGGCGGAGATAAAAAGAGATAGGTAGAGAGAGAGAGAGAGAGAGAGAGAGGGAGAGAGGATAAATGCTCGTGGGCATCAACAAAACGTGAAACAAAACTAGCACACGAATGAACGCCCCAATTCCTCGGTACGGTACGTATAAGTCGTAGCACTGACACTTTTATGTGCCCGACACACGAACTTCGGCCAAATTGCGTCTACACGTGTGTGTCGTGGATTGGAGCGAGTTTGGGCTTACGTGAGTGTAGTGAAACGTCGCCAGTAGAAAAGAAGATAAACAGCCAGATATTGAGGAGGGTCGGAGCTTTGGGTGGGCGAGGAATGGGCGAGGGGTTGGTTTCGTTGGTTGCGAGGGATGTGGGAAAGAGGGGAAAAAGATGCAGGAGGAGCCCGCGCCTCCGGACAAATTCAGTGTCACGTGCAACGGAAGTTCAGAAGAGCACGTCCTGGTCCAACAAAAATATTCTACCTGCGCCACCGAGACCGAGATGGATGCGAGTTCGTCGTACACGTGTATATTTATAGACGCCTCCACTATTTTCAAGACTCGCACGAAGAGAGTCGATTGACAGGATCGGTGAAATGAAAAAAAAAAAAATAAAAAGTAAAAAAAATCAAAGTTGCCAAGTAAAATGGGTTTCGACGGGTCAGGATCGTATTCGGGTGAGGAAAATTCAAAATCTTGTTATCGATATTTCAAATCTTGGAGCGAGACGCGGAAAGAAATACGGATTTTTTTATAACAAAGCCGAATGAATTTTGATATTTAGACAAATTTTTTTTTTATTATTTTGAAAAATATGGAAAAGAGGATTTTTATATATTTTTCGTATTTGTTTTTCAAACGTGTTTGATGAATACCCTCGTTGAACTCAATTTGCAGGAAAACGTAGGCGACGATTGAAAAATATATTTATGCGGATTTATGGATGGAATTTGACAAATCGGTATGACCGGAAGCGTTTTTACCTCGTGATCAGTTGATGCACCCGGGGCCATTGACCTCTCGACCTGAGGATCCTCGCTGTACCCAGAAGGGATGACCTGTGGGAGGCCGAAATCTCCATACCCTGGAGATAGTACTTCAGGGATGGCAGCCATTTGCCTGAAAGGTCAATTCGTCAAATTTACGAGTCATGTAAACATTGGTGAATTATTCGATTATAGGAAAGTTTTGATTTTTTTTTTTGGGTAAAAAAAATCGTATTTTCGCTGCACTACGAGAGAGATAGAGAGAGAAGACAAATTGTTGATCTCACCATTCTGATAAAGCCACGACGCGTACTCGGCCAAGTGATCGGGGCTTCGTGGTTGCAATCGTACGACGTGCCTGAGAAGTACTCCGGTCGCTTCGCCGGTTGCCAATCTCGCCAAGACCAAATAGGCTGGCGTATAAGCCGGGTCGAGAGCAACGCACTTTTGCAGCATTATTATGCACTCCTCCGTTCTGTTAGTTTTTCTAAAACAGATAATGAAAATTAAAAAAAAAAAAATTCATGCACCGAAAATATTGTTTCAATATTAAGGAATTTATTTTTTTTTGTGTATTTAAGGGATCGCCACTGCGCGGACAGTATGCACGATAAATCCATTGGATTGAACGTTTGCCCGTGCTCGTAATGAATTGTAAGAGGATTAAAAAAAATCCAGGCATAAAAAAAAGGGAAACTACCTGACGTGTTGGCATCGCTCGCGTATTATTCCTGCTGTATCGTTCACGTCCGAAAGTGGAAGAACCAGCACGCGGCGCGCGCGTTAATTAAACTTTAATTTTGGCTACGGCGCCAGGAGCATCGCCGTACGAGATTTACCGGTTGAGATTGTAAACGCTCGTTTGATTTTACCCTGCCTCTTCCACAACCGTTTTTTAAATTTCGACAGAATGTATTATGTGCACGCATACGTGTGCAGATACGACGAAAACCTCGCTGTATACGTCACACGTGTTGCCATAAGGTACAAGTAAATTTACGGTATGGCAACAAAAATTAATAGTACTTAGTACTATTAATAATTAGTACTAAAATTAGTCGTACTAATAATTTTTGTCATTTTTCAGTAATATTTTCGTAATTTTTACTCAACAGCAGTCCAGTGGAGGATCGCATTTTTTTCGACCAGTCTCGACATGCGTTTGACACAAAGCGTCGTTTGACTTTTGAGTTTAAACGTATCTCGGCTTGACGCAACCGAGCGTCCATGGCTGCGCGTGTACGAGGCTTTGAAAGGCGATTAATCCGCTCGGAGAATAACCCGATCCCGGTAAATCGGGATTTTGCTATTTATACACACGCTATATATATATATATTACAAATTATTTTCGATGATAATTTTGCGGACGCTTTAATCGATTAGCTTCAATTACCCTGCCGTCGACATGTTACGATTGGAAACCCAAACAAATCAAAGGCATAAAACATTCAAACGACAGGCTCGGAAAAGCAATAAACTTTATTTTGCCCAAGTACGTGCGATCAAATTTCAATCGCGAGCTTTTCCACTCAGCCGTCCAATATGAATAATAATAATCGTGCAATAGCTGTCGGAGTGATTATTTCGACAAAGAAAAAAAAAACAATTTTTAATGCCGTTCGCACACCGATTTTATTGACCTCGTAATTCTCTACGCAGACTCGACATCCAATTCGAACGAATCGGGATAGTATAACGATTACGGGGTCAGAGCACCAGACGGGATAGAAATAGGCGTTGGGTAGGTCGTGTGTAACGACGAACAAAATAGTGATATATTGATCAGAGCGACAGCTGTTTCGGCACGGTTGAGTGTGCAGCTCCTGTGTGCGAAAAGCCACTGGGACATCATCAGTGATCGTGTCAGGTAAAATTCAAACGTGACTGAGCGTAAGCGGCTCCCCCGTTCAGCTATACGTATTCACTCATTTTCGGTGAAACATCTGGAGCACACCGTTGGTCCTAAAGTGATCTTTGGCTAAGAGAAAATCGAGCGATTGGCTAAAAAAGGTTGTGACAGCTTTGGAATAAAATGTCGAAGTGTCTTTGAAAGGACAATTGGCGACTGCCATTTCGACTTGACACCTTCAAGGATACAGCCTCATTCCAACAAAACTACACACCATTTGTAGTACGCGGAGATTGTGTTGAATAGGGATTTTTATTTTTATGCATAATGATAATGGACAAATTTGATGAAAGTTGATTATTTATGGACAATGGAAATGTACTATTTAATCAACTGTAGGTTTCCATAGTAATGCGCATTGGTGAGTTCCCCAGCTTCCATTAATTTCGACACGTCGATACGATCGTTTTAAACTCGAGTAACTTGAATCGTTGATGCGTTTTTGTCCAGGCGTGTGCGTTTGTGCGTGTCCGACAAGCGGAGTGTTTCGTAGGGTGGCGATTTTCACGGGTCCCCACCCGCAGGGTTCCGCTACACACGTGATTACGGTGGGCGACCGCACGACATACCGCACAATCATTTACCAAGAGGGACAGCCTAATCGACGCAAATTAAAGCGGCATATGCTACATCGTTAACCGTACGCAATGTGGAACAGAGAAAAAAGATATTGTTACAGCACAGCCACCGTTTACGCAACGGGAATAAATGGCACTTGTTTATCTGTCGCCTTTCATGCGCTTTCAACATTCGCAGTTCGGTTTTTATTTCTGTAAAAGATATTCCCACCTCACCACCCTTGATTTTTAGGTCAGCGCCACTTTTAGACGCAGGCACAGGGAAACGGGTGAAAACTTCAGCCGATACTGGTCTACATGCACGAAGGACCGTTTTACCAACAGCTGGCATCAACCATCCGAGTTTTCATTTAACAATATATATATATATATATATATATATATATATACGTTTAGATTTCGACAATTAATCGCTGTACAATTATTACAATTCTGCCGAGTGTTCTAGACGGATGCGTGCTTGAGATAAAATATTGCGGGCGTTGGTCAGGTTAGGGGGTGTTGTACCCATTACGCGACACTCGAAAGCTGCTGTACAGTGAACGCCAAACTCGAGGGCATATTTTACGATACGTTTAATATCCCAGGTTGTTGGGCTAGGCCATCGTAACATTCGCGCAATTCATTCACCTCCATGTGCCGTTGCATATAAATGTTTACTGTCGGCGGATAACTGGGAAACGGCGGAGCGAAGAATATTGCATCGTCCGAATACATGCACTCACCTGTATAGTTGACCGAGATTGTAATGAGCGTTCACGTGACTCGGCTGTGCATGAATCGCTGCCAAAAAATGTCTTTCCGCCTGGTGACCTGCTGTCAATGTACCAAGATTGTTGTGAGCACTCGCGTATGACGGCCAAAGCCTGGGACAAAAATTAGATTTATAGACATTATTTAGGTGTGAGAAGTGAAGGCCGTGTTCGTTTCGGAAAAAAATGGGTAGACATATTAAAATAATGGATAGGTTCGAAGATCTAGACCCATTTTAGGGTTATCATGGAGCTCAAACGCTGGTGTGATAAAAATATTCCAAACGCATTTAGCAATAAATCAAAACATTGAGATAAGCAATGAGGCAGTTTCTTAGGGATATGGACATGCATCCGTAAATATCAGTATTTTGTCAAGTGCGAAAAACTCGTTCGTACCTACGTAATTACTACACGATTAAGTTGTCAACAGTTGTCGGAAACACGTCACGGTATACTGCGGTAAGCTCTTTATCGCAAATTAAAACGTTTTTCGATTATCTTTATAAACAGTAACATACACTGAATAATTTTTAACAAGGTGATACAAAATTGGGAGGGTATGCGTATTGGGGAAATCCGAGTCAAACCAGAATGGGAACGTTAATGCAGGTGGAGTTAATTCAGCTGAGAAATGAATGAAAAACTTACCAAAGTGCTAGCTGATAATGGAGAATAGCCCGGTTAGATTGGGATGTATCCCGAAGGAAATTTGCAAAATTGTAGTGCATTTTCGCATTATGTGGTAGAGATCGAAGGCCTGCCCTAAAAAAGTTTTTTCAAAAATATTAGACAAAGTCTGTGATCTAGAGTAGGTTCGAAATGTACACAGAGATTGTTATGAGTACGCGTGTATAGTGGCGAACAATAAACTATACGAATGAGTTCGAACCTTAGAAGAGTTTCTCGTGAAACCCAATCTCGATTTCTGACTGCTGTACGACAACAACTTAAAATTAGCAATCCCACAACAGCAGATGCAATTAAGTTTCGCCGCCGTGGTATCGCTGTCCACGTGACCTGAGCTCCATAAGCTATTAGAAGAATCCAGCCGACACTGGAAAAATAAGCACATACATATAACCTACGAAACATATACAATTGCACTATGTAAAAAAGCATAAGCGCTTTATGATAAAATCGATTTGTTGCGTTACCTAGGGATATACAGAACACGTTCGGCCACGACGAAACCGACGGTAATGAACAAATTTGAGGCAGGAAGAAAGGGTAGAAGCAAAAACATCCAGCCAATGGCGAGAGGCGGATGTCGATGTTGCTGAAAGCAAAAAAAAAACCCTTAGTTATTCAGGACGTAACGTTATGAACAAGACGTCGCCTTGGTGAGTGTTGCATCGCAACAAACGCATGAAAAAGAATTAGATACCTAGTTAGTATATTCGAAAGACACATAAAAAAGAATTAAATACCTAGCTAGAATGTTCGAAAGACGAATAAAAATCTGACGAATAAAATAGCAACGATAATGTTAGAAGACGTGTTCATTAAGAAATGGAAATTACAGAAGAAAACTCAGCATGGATATTGGCCAATTGTTTGGCAGTTTTTACAATAATCATGATAGTATAAGTCGATGATAAGTGACGTTATTCCATATGTTATTAAGAGACGAGAAAAAGAAAATATATAAATAATTATACGGAAAACAGAAGATACGCGAAGAAAACGGCCACAGAAAATGAAGACTACAAAGCAGATGGCGCGTGACTGAGAGAATGTTGATTCAGATGATAGAAATGTATATAAATGAGGGCTCGAGAAGAGGAGCCACAGAGCCTGGAATCTCTTCCAAGATGCAGGTCCTAACTGGGATTCTAGCCTACTTGGTTTGCCAAGGTTTGGTAGGGGCGTCTTATGGATCGGTGCAAACGATCAATCAGGGAGAACCGGACCCCTTGTTCTTGGATATCATCATTGAGCAAGATGGAGAAGGTGCGGCAGGAAAGGAAATTGAAATGGAAATTGACATAGAACGCTTGGCCGAAATCGAAGGATGGAGGATCGAAAGAATCCGTCCGGGCGACGACAACGAGGCCGTCATTACAATGAAGGAATCAAATGATGTCTGGGATGTAGAAAGTATATCCTCGCGACATGTCGGGGCTGACTCCGGGGCATGGAGTAGTGCCGGTTCTGCCAGTAGAGCAGACAGTGAGTCCAGAAGTGATTCTAGATCGCAAAGTGGAGCAGCCAGTGGTTCACATTCAGCATCTGCATCAGCCTCCGAAGCAGGAAGCAGTTCTGATGCATACAGTGGATCAGCAAGTAGATCACACGCAGGATCTGCATCTGCCTCAAGATCGGGAAGCAGGTCTGATGCATACAGTGGATCGAACAGTGGTTCTTACGCAGGATCTGCATCCGCTTCCAAGGCAGGAAGCGGCTCTGATGCATACAGTGGATCAGAAAGTGGATCACGATCAGGATCTGCATCGGCCTCCAGATCAGGAAGTGGCTCTGATGCATACAGTGGATCAGCAAGTGGATCGCGATCAGGATCTGCCTCGTCGTCCAGATCGGGAAGCGGCTCTGATGCATACAGTGGATCGAACAGTGGTTCTCACGCAGGATCTGCATCCGGCTCTAAGGCAGGAAGCAGCTCTGACGCATATAGTGGATCGAACAGTGGATCGAACGCAGGATCTGCATCCGGCTCCAAGGCAGGAAGCGGCTCTGATGCATACAGTGGATCAGCAAGTGGATCACGATCAGGATCGGCATCAGCCTCTGGATCAGGAAGCGGCTCTGATGCATACAGTGGATCGAACAGTGGTTCTCAGGCAGGATCTGCATCTGCCTCCAGATCAGGAAGCGGCTCTGATGCATACAGTGGATCGAACAGTGGTTCACATGCAGGATCTTCATCCGCCTCCAGATCAGGAAGCGGCTCTGATGCATACAGTGGATCGAACAGTGGTTCTTACGCAGGATCTGCATCGGCCTCCAGATCAGGAAGCAGCTCTGATGCATACAGTGGATCAAACAGTGGTTCGCATGCAGGATCTGCATCTGGCTCCAAGGCAGGAAGCGGCTCAGATGCATACAGTGGATCGAACAGTGGTTCTCACGCAGGATCGGCATCTGCCTACCAATCAGGAAGCGGGTCTGATGCATACAGTGGATCGAACAGTGGTTCTCACGCAGGATCGGCATCTGCCTCCAGATCAGGAAGTGGCTCTGATGCATACAGTGGATCAAACAGTGGTTCACATGCAGGATCTGCATCCGCCTCCAGATCAGGAAGCGGCTCTGATGCATACAGTGGATCGAACAGTGGTTC